>JARFXV010002845.1:0-26603 GCA_031761425.1 Cosmopolites sordidus
GGCAACTAGACCTTTTATCGAAGTTTTGCGGACAGATTCGGAAAGTACGCGTTTCGGAGCACCAAATATCCCGAAATCAGCGATATTTATTTTTTGTCATTTTGTCGAAAAATATTAAGCCCTGTGAAAATTTGCAAAAAATCTAAAGTGGTCCTACGGTGATGAAACTGAACAACCTGATAGATAATTTTACGTAGAATCGACTGGTGAAAAGCACACATCGCTATCTCTAATAGTTTTTGAAATATTCGCGAAAAATGTTTATCGTTTTGGATTTTTTGATTTTTTTCGAATTTTCAAAAGCTCATATCTCGGCAACTAGACGTTTTATCGAAGTTTTGCGGCCAGATTCGGAAAGTACGCGTTTCGGAGCACCAAATATCCCGAAATCAGCGATATTTATTTTTTGTCATTTGTCGAAAAATTTTACGCCTCCCCCCCCTGTGAAAATTCGGAAAAAATGAAAAGTGGTCCTACGGTGATGAAACTGAACCACCTGATAGATAATTTTACGTAGAATCGACTGGCGAAAAGCACACATCGCTATCTCTAATAGTTTTTGAAATATTCGCGAAAAATGTTTATCGTTTTGGATTTTTTGATTTTTTTCGAATTTTCAAAAGCTCATATCTCGGCAACTAGACGTTTTATCGAAGTTTTGCGGCCAGAATCGGAAAGTACGCGTTTCGGAGCACCAAATATCCCGTAATCAGCGATATTTATTTTTTTGTCATTTGTCGAAAAATTTTACGCCACCCCTCCCTGTGAAAATTCGGAAAAAATGAAAACTGGTCCTACGGTGATGAAACTGAACCACCTGATAGATATTTTTACGCAGAATCGACTGGTGAAAAACACACATCGCTATCTCTAATAGTTTTTGAAATATTCGCGAAAATTTTTTTATCGTTTTGGATTTTTTGATTTTTTCGAATTTTCAAAAGCTCATATCTCGGCAACTAGACGTTTTATCGAAGTTTTGCGGACAGATTCGGAAAGTACGCGTTTCGGAGCACCAAATATCCGAAATCAGCGATATTTATTTTTTGTCATTTGTCGAAAAATTTTACGCCTCCCCCCCTGTGAAAATTCGGAAAAAATGAAAAGTGGTCCTACGGTGATGAAACTGAACCACCTGATAGATAATTTTACGTAGAATCGACCGGTGAAAAACACACATCGCTATCTCTAATAGTTTTTGAAATATTCGCGAAAATTTTTTATCGTTTTGGATTTTTTGATTTTTTTTCGAATTTTCAAAAGCTCATATCTCGGCAACTAGACGTTTTATCGAAGTTTTGCGGACAGATTCGGAAAGTACGCTTTTCGGAGCACCAAATATCCCGAAATCAGCGATATTTATTTTTTGTCATTTGTCGAAAAATATTAAGCCCTGTGAAAATTTGCAAAAAATCTAAAGTGGTCCTACGGTGATGAAACTGAACCACCTGATAGATAATTTTACGTAGAATCGACTGGTGAAAAGCACACATCGCTATCTCTAATAGTTTTTGAAATATTCGCGAAAAATGTTTATCGTTTTGGATTTTTTCGAATTTTCAAAAGCTCATATCTCGGCAACTAGACGTTTTATCGAAGTTTTGCGGACAGATTCGGAAAGTACGCGTTTCGGAGCACCAAATATCCCGAAATCAGCGATATTTATTTTTTGTCATTTGTCGAAAAATATTAAGCCCTGTGAAAATTTGCAAAAAATCTAAAGTGGTCCTACGGTGATGAAACTGAACCACCTGATAGATAATTTTACGTAGAATCGACTGGTGAAAAGCACACATCGCTATCTCTAATAGTTTTTGAAATATTCGCCAAAAATGTTTATCGTTTTGGATTTTTTGATTTTTTCGAATTTTCAAAAGCTCATATCTCGGCAACTAGACGTTTTATCGAAGTTTTGCGGCCAGATTCGGAAAGTACGCGTTTCGGAGTACCAAATATCCCGAAATCAGCGATATTTATTTTTTTGTCACTTGTCGAAAAATTTTACGCCACCCCCCCCCTGTGAAAATTCGGAAAAATTAAAAAGTGGTCCTACGGTGATGAAACTGAACCACCTGATAGATAATTTTACGTAGAATCGACTGGTGAAAAGCACACATCACTATCTCTAATAGTTCTTGAAATATTCGCGAAAAATGTTTATCGTTTTGGATTTTTTTATTTTTTTTCGAATTTTCAAAAGCTCATATCTCGGCAACTAGACGTTTTATCGAAGTTTTGCGGCCAGATTCGGAAAGTACGCGTTTCGGAGCACCAAATATCCCGAAATCAGCGATATTTATTTTTTGTCATTTTTCGAAAAATTTTACGCCAACCCCCCCCTGTGAAAATTCGGAAAAAATGAAAAGTGGTCCTACGGTGATGAAACTGAACCACCTGATAGATAATTTTACGTAGAATCGACTGGTGAAAAGCACACATCGCTATCTCTAATAGTTTTTGAAATATTCGCGAAAAATGTTTATCGTTTTGGATTTTTTGACTTTTTCGAATTTTCAAAAGCTCATATCTCGGCAACTAGACGTTTTATCGAAGTTTTGCGGCCAGATTCGGAAAGTACGCGTTTCGGAGCACCAAATATCCCGTAATCAGCGATATTTCTTTTTTTGTCATTTGTCGAAAAATTTTACGCCACCCCCCCCCCCTGTGAAAATTCGGAAAAAATGAAAAGTGGCCCTCGGTGATGAAACTGAACCACCTGATAGATAATTTTACGTAGAATCGACCGGTGAAAAACATACATCGCTATCTCTAATAGTTTTTGAAATATTGGCGAAAATTTTTTATCGTTTTGGATTTTTTGATTTTTTCGAATTTTCAAAAGCTCATATCTCGGCAACTAGACGTTTTATCGAAGTTTTGCGGACAGATTCGGAAAGTACGCGTTTCGGAGCACCAAATATCCCGAAATCAGCGATATTTGTTTTTTGTCATTTGTCGAAAAATATTAAGCCCTGTGAAAATTTGCAAAAAATCTAAAGTGGTCCTACGGTGATGAAACTGAACCACCTGATAGATAATTTTACGTAGAATCGACTGGTGAAAGGCACACATCGCTATCTCTAATAGTTTTTGAAATATTCGCGAAAAATGTTTATCGTTTTGGATTTTTTGATTTTTTCGAATTTTCAAAAGCTCATATCTCGGCAACTAGACGTTTTATCGAAGCTTTGCGGCCAGATTCGGAAAGTACGCGTTTCGGAGCACCAAATATCCCGAAATCAGCGATATTTATTTTTTGTCATTTGTCGAAAAATTTTACGCCTCCCCCCCCTGTGAAAATTCGGAAAAAATGAAAAGTGGTCCTACGGTGATGAAACTGAACCACCTGATAGATAATTTTACGTAGAATCGACTGGCGAAAAGCACACATCGCTATCTCTAATAGTTTTTGAAATATTCGCGAAAAATGTTTATCGTTTTGGATTTTTTGATTTTTTCGAATTTTCAAAAGCTCATATCTCGGCAACTAGACGTTTTATCGAAGTTTTGCGGCCAGATTCGGAAAGTACGCGTTTCGCAGCACCAAATATCCCGAAATCAGCGATATTTATTTTTTGTCATTTGTCGAAAAATTTTACGCCACCCCCCCCCCTGTGAAAATTCGGAAAAAATGAAAAGTGGTCCTACGGTGATGAAACTGAACCACCTGATAGATAATTTTACGTAGAATCGACTGGCGAAAAGCACACATCGCTATCTCTAATAGTTTTTGAAATATTCGCGAAAAATGTTTATCGTTTTGGATTTTTTGATTTTTTTCGAATTTTCAAAAGCTCATATCTCGGCAACTAGACGTTTTATCGAAGTTTTGCGGCCAGATTCGGAAAGTACGCGTCTCGGAGCACCAAATATCCCGAAATCAGCGATATTTATTTTTTGTCATTTGTCGAAAAATTTTACGCCACCCCCCCCCCCCCTGTGAAAATTCGGAAAAAATCTAAAGTGGTCCTACGGTGATGAAACTGAACCACATGATAGATAATTTTACGTAGAATCGACTGGTGAAAAGCACACATCGCTATCTCTAATAGTTTTGAAATATTCGCGAAAAATGTTTATCGTTTTGGATTTTTTGATTTTTTCGAATTTTCAAAAGCTCATATCTCGGCAACTAGACGTTTTATCGAAGTTTTGCGGCCAGATTCGGAAAGTACGCGTTTCGGAGCACCAAATATCCCGTAATCAGCGATATTTCTTTTTTTGTAATTTGTCGAAAAATTTTACGCCACCCCCCCCCCTGTGAAAATTCGGAAAAAATGAAAAGTGGTCCTACGGTGATGAAACTGAACCACCTGATAGATAATTTTACGTAGAATCGACCGGTGAAAAACACACATCGCTATCTCTAATAGTTTTTGAAATATTCGCGATAATTTTTTATCGTTTTGGATTTTTTGATTTTTTCGAATTTTCAAAAGCTCATATCTCGGCAACTAGACGTTTTATCGAAGTTTTGCGGACAGATTCGGAAAGTACGCGTTTCGGAGCACCAAATATCCCGAAATCAGCGATATTTATTTTTTGTCATTTGTCGAAAAATATTAAGCCCTGTGAAAATTTGCAAAAAATCTAAAGTGGTCCTACGGTGATGAAACTGAACCACCTGATAGATAATTTTACGTAGAATCGACTGGTGAAAAGCACACATCGCTATCTCTAATAGTTTTTGAAATATTCGCGAAAAATGTTTATCGTTTTGGATTTTTCGAATTTTCAAAAGCTCATATCTCGCCAACTAGACGTTTTATCGAAGTTTTGCGGACAGATTCGGAAAGTACGCGTTTCGGAGCACCAAATATCCCGAAATCAGCGATATTTATTTTTTGTCATTTGTCGAAAAATATTAAGCCCTGTGAAAATTTGCAAAAAATCTAAAGTGGTCCTACGGTGATGAAACTGAACCACCTGATAGATAATTTTACGTAGAATCGACTGGTGAAAAACACACATCGCTATCTCTAATAGTTTTTGAAATATTCGCGAAAAATGTTTATCGTTTTGGATTTTTTGATTTTTTCGAATTTTCAAAAGCTCATATCTCGGCAACTAGACGTTTTATCGAAGCTTTGCGGCCAGATTCGGAAAGTACGCGTTTCGGAGCACCAAATATCCCGAAATCAGCGATATTTATTTTTTGTCATTTGTCGAAAAATTTTACGCCTCCCCCCCCTGTGAAAATTCGGAAAAAATGAAAAGTGGTCCTACGGTGATGAAACTGAACCACCTGATAGATAATTTTACGTAGAATCGACCGGTGAAAAATATACATCGCTATCTCTAATAGTTTTTGAAATATTCGCGAAAATTTTTTATCGTTTTGGATTTTTTGATTTTTTCGAATTTTCAAAAGCTCATATCTCGGCAACTAGACGTTTTATCGAAGTTTTGCGGACAGATTCGGAAAGTACGCGTTTCGGAGCACCAAATATCCCGAAATCAGCGATATTTGTTTTTTGTCATTTGTCGAAAAATATTAAGCCCTGTGAAAATTTGCAAAAAATCTAAAGTGGTCCTACGGTGATGAAACTGAACCACTTGATAGATAATTTTACGTAGAATCGACTGGTGAAAAGCACACATCGCTATCTCTAATAGTTTTTGAAATATTCGCGAAAAATGTTTATCGTTTTGGATTTTTTGATTTTTTCGAATTTTCAAAAGCTCATATCTCGGCAACTAGACGTTTTATCGAAGTTTTGCGGCCAGATTCGGAAAGTACGCGTTTCGCAGCACCAAATATCCCGAAATCAGCGATATTTATTTTTTGTCATTTGTCGAAAAATTTTACGCCTCCCCCCCCTGTGAAAATTCGGAAAAAATGAAAAGTGGTCCTACGGTGATGAAACTGAACCACCTGATAGATAATTTTACGTAGAATCGACTGGTGAAAAGCACACATCGCTATCTCTAATAGTTTTTGAAATATTCGCGAAAAATGTTTATCGTTTTGGATTTTTTGATTTTTTCGAATTTTCAAAAGCTCATATCTCGGCAACTAGACGTTTTATCGAAGCTTTGCGGCCAGATTCGGAAAGTACGCGTTTCGGAGCACCAAATATCCCGAAATCAGCGATATTTATTTTTTTTGTCATTTGTCGAAAAAATTTTACGCCACCCCTCCCTGTGAAAATTCGGAAAAAATGAAAACTGGTCCTACGGTGATGAAACTGAACCACCTGATAGATATTTTTACGCAGAATCGACTGGTGAAAAACACACATCGCTATCTCTAATAGTTTTTGAAATATTCGCGAAAATTTTTTTATCGTTTTGGATTTTTTGATTTTTTCGAATTTTCAAAAGCTCATATCTCGGCAACTAGACGTTTTATCGAAGTTTTGCGGACAGATTCGGAAAGTACGCGTTTCGGAGCACCAAATATCCCGAAATCAGCGATATTTATTTTTTGTCATTTGTCGAAAAATATTAAGCCCTGTGAAAATTTGCAAAAAATCTAAAGTGGTCCTACGGTGATGAAACTGAACCACCTGATAGATAATTTTACGTAGAATCGACTGGTGAAAAGCACACATCGCTATCTCTAATAGTTTTTGAAATATTCGCGAAAAATATTTATCGTTTTGGATTTTTTCGAATTTTCAAAAGCTCATATCTCGGCAACTAGACCTTTTATCGAAGTTTTGCGGACAGATTCGGAAAGTACGCGTTTCGGAGCACCAAATATCCCGAAATCAGCGATATTTATTTTTTGTCATTTGTCGAAAAATATTAAGCCCTGTGAAAATTTGCAAAAAATCTAAAGTGGTCCTACGGTGATGAAACTGAACCACCTGATAGATAATTTTACGTAGAATCGACTGGTGAAAAGCACACATCGGTATCTCTAATAGTTTTTGAAATATTCGCGAAAAATGTTTATCGTTTTGGATTTTTTGATTTTTTCGAATTTTCAAAAGCTCATATCTCGGCAACTAGACGTTTTATCGAAGTTTTGCGGCCAGATTCGGAAAGTACGCGTTTCGCAGCACCAAATATCCCGAAATCAGCGATATTTATTTTTTGTCATTTGTCGAAAAATTTTACGCCTCCCCCCCCTGTGAAAATTCGGAAAAAATGAAAAGTGGTCCTACGGTGATGAAACTGAACCACCTGATAGATAATTTTACGTAGAATCGACTGGTGAAAAGCACACATCGCTATCTCTAATAGTTTTTGAAATATTCGCGAAAAATGTTTATCGTTTTGGATTTTTTGATTTTTTCGAATTTTCAAAAGCTCATATCTCGGCAACTAGACGTTTTATCGAAGCTTTGCGGCCAGATTCGGAAAGTACGCGTTTCGGAGCACCAAATATCCCGAAATCAGCGATATTTATTTTTTTTGTCATTTGTCGAAAAAATTTTACGCCACCCCTCCCTGTGAAAATTCGGAAAAAATGAAAACTGGTCCTACGGTGATGAAACTGAACCACCTGATAGATATTTTTACGCAGAATCGACTGGTGAAAAACACACATCGCTATCTCTAATAGTTTTTGAAATATTCGCGAAAATTTTTTTATCGTTTTGGATTTTTTGATTTTTTCGAATTTTCAAAAGCTCATATCTCGGCAACTAGACGTTTTATCGAAGTTTTGCGGACAGATTCGGAAAGTACGCGTTTCGGAGCACCAAATATCCCGAAATCAGCGATATTTATTTTTTGTCATTTGTCGAAAAATATTAAGCCCTGTGAAAATTTGCAAAAAATCTAAAGTGGTCCTACGGTGATGAAACTGAACCACCTGATAGATAATTTTACGTAGAATCGACTGGTGAAAAGCACACATCGCTATCTCTAATAGTTTTTGAAATATTCGCGAAAAATATTTATCGTTTTGGATTTTTTCGAATTTTCAAAAGCTCATATCTCGGCAACTAGACCTTTTATCGAAGTTTTGCGGACAGATTCGGAAAGTACGCGTTTCGGAGCACCAAATATCCCGAAATCAGCGATATTTATTTTTTGTCATTTGTCGAAAAATATTAAGCCCTGTGAAAATTTGCAAAAAATCTAAAGTGGTCCTACGGTGATGAAACTGAACCACCTGATAGATAATTTTACGTAGAATCGACTGGTGAAAAGCACACATCGCTATCTCTAATAGTTTTTGAAATATTCGCCAAAAATGTTTATCGTTTTGGATTTTTTGATTTTTTCGAATTTTCAAAAGCTCATATCTCGGCAACTAGACGTTTTATCGAAGTTTTGCGGCCAGATTCGGAAAGTACGCGTTTCGGAGTACCAAATATCCCGAAATCAGCGATATTTATTTTTTTGTCACTTGTCGAAAAATTTTACGCCACCCCCCCCCTGTGAAAATTCGGAAAAATTAAAAAGTGGTCCTACGGTGATGAAACTGAACCACCTGATAGATAATTTTACGTAGAATCGACTGGTGAAAAGCACACATCACTATCTCTAATAGTTCTTGAAATATTCGCGAAAAATGTTTATCGTTTTGGATTTTTTTATTTTTTTTCGAATTTTCAAAAGCTCATATCTCGGCAGCTAGACGTTTTATCGAAGTTTTGCGGCCAGATTCGGAAAGTACGCGTTTCGGAGCACCAAATATCCCGAAATCAGCGATATTTATTTTTTGTCATTTTTCGAAAAATTTTACGCCAACCCCCCCCCTGTGAAAATTCGGAAAAAATGAAAAGTGGTCCTACGGTGATGAAACTGAACCACCTGATAGATAATTTTACGTAGAATCGACTGGTGAAAAGCACACATCGCTATCTCTAATAGTTTTTGAAATATTCGCGAAAAATGTTTATCGTTTTGGATTTTTTCGAATTTTCAAAAGCTCATATCTCGGCAACTAGACGTTTTATCGAAGTTTTGCGGACAGATTCGGAAAGTACGCGTTTCGGAGCACCAAATATCCCGAAATCAGCGATATTTATTTTTTGTCATTTGTCCAAAAATTTTACGCCACCCCCCCCTGTGAAAATTCGGGAAAAATGAAAAGTGGTCCTACGGTGATGAAACTGAACCACCTGATAGATAATTTTACGTAGAATCGACCGGTGAAAAGCACACATCGCTATCTCTAATAGTTTTTGAAATATTAGCGAAAAATTTTTATCGTTTTGGATTTTTTGATTTTTTCGAATTTTCAAAAGCTCATATCTCGGCAACTAGACGTTTTATCGAAGTTTTGCGGACAGATTCGGAAAGTACCCGTTTCGGAGCACCAAATATCCCGAAATCAGCGATATTTATTTTTTGTCATTTGTCGAAAAATTTTAAGCCCTGTGAAAATTCGGAAAAAATGAAAAGTGGTCGTACGGTGATGAAACTGAACCACCTGATAGATAATTTTACGTAGAATCGACTGGTGAAAAGCACACATCGCTATCTCTAATAGTTTTTGAAATATTAGCGAAAAATGTTTATCGTTTTGGATTTTTTACTTTTTCGAATTTTCAAAATCTCATATGACGGCAACTAGACGTTTTATCGAAGTTTTGCGGCCAGATTCGGAAAGTACGCGTTTCGGAGCGCTAAATATCCCGTAATCAGCGATATTTATTTTTTTTGTCATTTGTCGAAAAATTTTACGCCACCCCTCCCTGTGAAAATTCGGAAAAAATGAAAACTGGTCCTACGGTGATGAAACTGAACCACCTGATAGATATTTTTACGCAGAATCGAAGTTTTGCGGCCAGAATCGGAAAGTACGCGTTTCGGAGCACCAAATATCCCGTAATCAGCGATATTTCTTTTTTTGTCATTTGTCGAAAAATTTTACGCCACCCCCCCCTGTGAAAATTCGGAAAAAATGAAAAGTGGTCCTACGGTGATGAAACTGAACCACCTGATAGATAATTTTACGTAGAATCGACCGGTGAAAAACATACATCGCTATCTCTAATAGTTTTTGAAATATTCGCGAAAATTTTTTATCGTTTTGGATTTTTTGATTTTTTCGAATTTTCAAAAGCTCATATCTCGGCAACTAGACGTTTTATCGAAGTTTTGCGGACAGATTCGGAAAGTACGCGTTTCGGAGCACCAAATATCCCGAAATCAGCGATATTTGTTTTTTGTCATTTGTCGAAAAATATTAAGCCCTGTGAAAATTTGCAAAAAATCTAAAGTGGTCCTACGGTGATGAAACTGAACCACCTGATAGATATTTTTACGTAGAATCGACTGGTGAAAAGCACACATCGCTATCTCTAATAGTTTTTGAAATATTCGCGAAAAATGTTTATCGTTTTGGATTTTTTCGAATTTTCAAAAGCTCATATCTCGGCAACTAGACGTTTTATCGAAGTTTTGCGGACAGATTCGGAAAGTACGCGTTTCGGAGCACCAAATATCCCGAAATCAGCGATATTTATTTTTTGTCATTTGTCGAAAAATATTAAGCCCTGTGAAAATTTGCAAAAAATCTAAAGTGGTCCTACGGTGATGAAACTGAACCACCTGATAGATAATTTTACGTAGAATCGACTGGTGAAAAGCACACATCGCTATCTCTAATTGTTTTTGAAATATTCGCCAAAAATGTTTATCGTTTTGGATTTTTTGATTTTTTCGAATTTTCAAAAGCTCATATCTCGGCAACTAGACGTTTTATCGAAGTATTGCGGCCAGATTCGGAAAGTACGCGTTTCGGAGCACCAAATATCCCGAAATCAGCGATATATATTTTTTGTCATTTGTCGAAAAATTTTACGCCTCCCCCCCTGTGAAAATTCGGAAAAAATGAAAAGTGGTCCTACGGTGATGAAACTGAACCACCTGATAGATAATTTTACGTAGAATCGACTGGCGAAAAGCACACATCGCTATCTCTAATAGTTTTTGAAATATTCGCGAAAAATGTTTATCGTTTTGGATTTTTTGATTTTTTTTCGAATTTTCAAAAGCTCATATCTCGGCAACTAGACGTTTTATCGAAGTTTTGCGTCCAGAATCGGAAAGTACGCGTTTCGGAGCACCAAATATCCCGTAATCAGCGATATTTATTTTTTTTGTCATTTGTCGAAAAATTTTACGCCACCCCTCCCTGTGAAAATTCGGAAAAAATGAAAACTGGTCCTACGGTTATGAAACTGAACCATCTGATAGATATTTTTACGCAGAATCGACTGGTGAAAAACACACATCGCTATCTCTAATAGTTTTTGAAATATTCGCGAAAATTTTTTTATCGTTTTGGATTTTTTGATTTTTTCGAATTTTCAAAAGCTCATATCTCGGCAACTAGACGTTTTATCGAAGTTTTGCGGCCAGATTCGGAAAGTACGCGTTTCGGAGCACCAAATATCCCGAAATCAGCGATATTTATTTTTTGTCATTTGTCGAAAAATATTAAGCCCTGTGAAAATTTGCAAAAAATCTAAAGTGGTCCTACGGTGATGAAACTGAACCACCTGATAGATAATTTTACGTAGAATCGACTGGCGAAAAGCACACATCGCTATCTCTAATAGTTTTTGAAATATTCGCGAAAAATGTTTATCGTTTTGGATTTTTTGATTTTTTTCGAATTTTCAAAAGCTCATATCTCCCTCAACTAGACGTTTTATCGAAGTTTTGCGGCCAGAATCGGAAAGTACGCGTTTCGGAGCACCAAATATCCCGTAATCAGCGATATTTATTTTTTTTGTCATTTGTCGAAAAATTTTACGATACCCCTCCCTGTGAAAATTCGGAAAAAATGAAAACTGGTCCTACGGTGATGAAACTGAACCACCTGATAGATATTTTTACGCAGAATCGACTGGCGAAAAGCACACATCGCTATCTCTATTAGTTTTTGAAATATTCGCGAAAAATGTTTATCGTTTTGGATTTTTTGATTTTTTTTCGAATTTTCAAAAGCTCATATCTCGGCAACTAGACGTTTTATCGAAGTTTTGCGTCCAGAATCGGAAAGTACGCGTTTCGGAGCACCAAATATCCCGTAATCAGCGATATTTATTTTTTTTGTCATTTGTCGAAAAATTTTACGCCACCCCTCCCTGTGAAAATTCGGAAAAAATGAAAACTGGTCCTACGGTTATGAAACTGAACCACCTGATAGATATTTTTACGCAGAATCGACTGGTGAAAAACACACATCGCTATCTCTAATAGTTTTTGAAATATTCGCGGAAATTTTTTTATCGTTTTGGATTTTTTGATTTTTTCGAATTTTCAAAAGCTCATATCTCGGCAACTAGACGTTTTATCGAAGTTTTGCGGCCAGATTCGGAAAGTACGCGTTTCGGAGCACCAAATATCCCGAAATCAGCGATATTTATTTTTTGTCATTTGTCGAAAAATATTAAGCCCTGTGAAAATTTGCAAAAAATCTAAAGTGGTCCTACGGTGATGAAACTGAACCACCTGATAGATAATTTTACGTAGAATCGACTGGCGAAAAGCACACATCGCTATCTCTAATAGTTTTTGAAATATTCGCGAAAAATGTTTATCGTTTTGGATTTTTTGATTTTTTTCGAATTTTCAAAAGCTCATATCTCCCTCAACTAGACGTTTTATCGAAGTTTTGCGGCCAGAATCGGAAAGTACGCATTTCGGAGCACCAAATATCCCGTAATCAGCGATATTTATTTTTTTTGTCATTTGTCGAAAAATTTTACGATACCCCTCCCTGTGAAAATTCGGAAAAAATGAAAACTGGTCCTACGGTGATGAAACTGAACCACCTGATAGATATTTTTACGCAGAATCGACTGGTAAAAAACACACACGCTATCTCTAATAGTTTTTGAAATATTCGCGAAAATTTTTTTATCGTTTTGGATTTTTTGATTTTTTCGAATTTTCAAAAGCTCATATCTCGGCAACTAGACGTTTTATCGAAGTTTTGCGGACAGATTCGGAAAGTACGCGTTTCGGGGCACCAAATATCCCGAAATCAGCGATATTTATTTTTTGTCATTTGTCGAAAAATATTAAGCCCTGTGAAAATTTGCAAAAAATCTAAAGTGGTCCTACGGTGATGAAACTGAACCACCTGATAGATAATTTTACGTAGAATCGACTGGTGAAAAGCACACATCGCTATCTTTAATAGTTTTTGAAATATTCGCCAAAAATGTTTATCGTTTTGGATTTTTTGATTTTTTCGAATTTTCAAAAGCTCATATCTCGGCAACTAGACGTTTTATCGAAGTTTTGCGGCCAGATTCGGAAAGTACGCGTTTCGGAGCACCAAATATCCCGAAATCAGCGATATTTATTTTTTGTCATTTGTCGAAAAATTTTACGCCTCTCCCCCCTGTGAAAATTCGGAAAAAATGAAAAGCGGTCCTACGGTGATGAAACTGAACCACCTGATAGATAATTTTACGTAGAATCGACTGGCGAAAAGCACACATCGCTATCTCTAATAGTTTTTGAAATATTCACGAAAAATGTTTATCGTTTTGGATTTTTTGATTTTTTTCGAATTTTCAAAAGCTCATATCTCGGCAACTAGACGTTTTATCGAAGTTTTGCGGCCAGAATCGGAAAGTACGCGTTTCGGAGCACCAAATATCCCGTAATCAGCGATATTTATTTTTTTTGTCATTTGTCGAAAAATTTTACGCCACCCCTCCCTGTGAAAATTCGGAAAAAATGAAAACTGGTCCTACGGTGATGAAACTGAACCACCTGATAGATATTTTTACGCAGAATCGACTGGTGAAAAACACACATCGCTATCTCTAATAGTTTTTGAAATATTCGCGAAAATTTTTTTATCGTTTTGGATTTTTTGATTTTTTCGAATTTTCAAAAGCTCATATCTCGGCAACTAGACGTTTTATCGAAGTTTTGCGGACAGATTCGGAAAGTACGCGTTTCGGAGCACCAAATATCCCGAAATCAGCGATATTTATTTTTTGTCATTTGTCGAAAAATATTAAGCCCTGTGAAAATTTGCAAAAAATCTAAAGTGGTCCTACGGTGATGAAACTGAACCACCTGATAGATAATTTTACGTAGAATCGACTGGTGAAAAGCACACATCGCTATCTCTAATAGTTTTTGAAATATTCGCGAAAAATATTTATCGTTTTGGATTTTTTCGAATTTTCAAAAGCTCATATCTCGGCAACTAGACCTTTTATCGAAGTTTTGCGGACAGATTCGGAAAGTACGCGTTTCGGAGCACCAAATATCCCGAAATCAGCGATATTTATTTTTTGTCATTTGTCGAAAAATATTAAGCCCTGTGAAAATTTGCAAAAAATCTAAAGTGGTCCTACGGTGATGAAACTGAACAACCTGATAGATAATTTTACGTAGAATCGACTGGTGAAAAGCACACATCGCTATCTCTAATAGTTTTTGAAATATTCGCGAAAAATGTTTATCGTTTTGGATTTTTTGATTTTTTTCGAATTTTCAAAAGCTCATATCTCGGCAACTAGACGTTTTATCGAAGTTTTGCGGCCAGATTCGGAAAGTACGCGTTTCGGAGCACCAAATATCCCGAAATCAGCGATATTTATATTTTGTCATTTGTCGAAAAATTTTACGCCTCCCCCCCCTGTGAAAATTCGGAAAAAATGAAAAGTGGTCCTACGGTGATGAAACTGAACCACCTGATAGATAATTTTACGTAGAATCGACTGGCGAAAAGCACACATCGCTATCTCTAATAGTTTTTGAAATATTCGCGAAAAATGTTTATCGTTTTGGATTTTTTGATTTTTTTCGAATTTTCAAAAGCTCATATCTCGGCAACTAGACGTTTTATCGAAGTTTTGCGGCCAGAATCGGAAAGTACGCGTTTCGGAGCACCAAATATCCCGTAATCAGCGATATTTATTTTTTTTGTCATTTGTCGAAAAATTTTACGCCACCCCTCCCTGTGAATATTCGGAAAAAATGAAAACTGGTCCTACGGTGATGAAACTGAACCACCTGATAGATATTTTTACGCAGAATCGACTGGTGAAAAACACACATCGCTATCTCTAATAGTTTTTGAAATATTCGCGAAAATTTTTTTATCGTTTTGGATTTTTTGATTTTTTCGAATTTTCAAAAGCTCATATCTCGGCAACTAGACGTTTTATCGAAGTTTTGCGGACAGATTCGGAAAGTACGCGTTTCGGAGCACCAAATATCCCGAAATCAGCGATATTTATTTTTTGTCATTTGTCGAAAAATATTAAGCCCTGTGAAAATTTGCAAAAAATCTAAAGTGGTCCTACGGTGATGAAACTGAACCACCTGATAGATAATTTTACGTAGAATCGACTGGTGAAAAGCACACATCGCTATCTCTAATAGTTTTTGAAATATTCGCGAAAAATATTTATCGTTTTGGATTTTTTCGAATTTTCAAAAGCTCATATCTCGGCAACTAGACGTTTTATCGAAGTTTTGCGGACAGATTCGGAAAGTACGCGTTTCGGAGCACCAAATATCCCGAAATCAGCGATATTTATTTTTTGTCATTTGTCGAAAAATATTAAGCCCTGTGAAAATTTGCAAAAAATCTAAAGTGGTCCTACGGTGATGAAACTGAACAACCTGATAGATAATTTTACGTAGAATCGACTGGTGAAAAGCACACATCGCTATCTCTAATAGTTTTTGAAATATTCGCGAAAAATGTTTATCGTTTTGGATTTTTTGATTTTTTTCGAATTTTCAAAAGCTCATATCTCGGCAACTAGACGTTTTATCGAAGCTTTGCGGCCAGATTCGGAAAGTACGCGTTTCGGAGCACCAAATATCCCGAAATCAGCGATATTTATTTTTTGTCATTTGTCGAAAAATTTTACGCCTCCCCCCCTGTGAAAATTCGAAAAAAATGAAAAGAGGTCCTACGGTGATGAAACTGAACCACCTGATAGATAATTTTACGTAGAATCGACCGGTGAAAAACACACATCGCTATCTCTAATAGTTTTTGAAATATTCGCGAAAATTTTTTATCGTTTTGGATTTTTTGATTTTTTCGAATTTTCAAAAGCTCATATCTCGGCAACTAGACGTTTTATCGAAGTTTTGCGGACAGATTCGGAAAGTACGCGTTTCGGAGCACCAAATATCCCGAAATCAGCGATATTTATTTTTTGTCATTTGTCGAAAAATATTAAGCCCTGTGAAAATTTGCAAAAAATCTAAAGTGGTCCTACGGTGATGAAACTGAACCACCTGATAGATAATTTTACGTAGAATCGACTGGTGAAAAGCACACATCGCTATCTCTAATAGTTTTTGAAATATTCGCGAAAAATGTTTATCGTTTTGGATTTTTTCGAATTTTCAAAAGCTCATATCTCGGCAACTAGACGTTTTATCGAAGTTTTGCGGACAGATTCGGAAAGTACGCGTTTCGGAGCACCAAATATCCCGAAATCAGCGATATTTATTTTTTGTCATTTGTCGAAAAATATTAAGCCCTGTGAAAATTTGCAAAAAATCTAAAGTGGTCCTACGGTGATGAAACTGAACCACCTGATAGATAATTTTACGTAGAATCGACTGGTGAAAAGCACACATCGCTATCTCTAATAGTTTTTGAAATATTCGCCAAAAATGTTTATCGTTTTGGATTTTTTGATTTTTTCGAATTTTCAAAAGCTCATATCTCGGCAACTAGACGTTTTATCGAAGTTTTGCGGCCAGATTCGGAAAGTACGCGTTTCGGAGCACCAAATATCCCGAAATCAGCGATATTTATTTTTGTCATTTGTCGAAAAATTTTACGCCTCCCCCCCTGTGAAAATTCGGAAAAAATGAAAAGTGGTCCTACGGTGATGAAACTGAACCACCTGATAGATAATTTTACGTAGAATCGACTGGCGAAAAGCACACATCGCTATCTCTAATAGTTTTTGAAATATTCGCGAAAAATGTTTATCGTTTTGGATTTTTTGATTTTTTTTCGAATTTTCAAAAGCTCATATCTCGGCAACTAGACGTTTTATCGAAGTTTTGCGTCCAGAATCGGAAAGTACGCGTTTCGGAGCACCAAATATCCCGTAATCAGCGATATTTATTTTTTTTGTCATTTGTCGAAAAATTTTACGCCACCCCTCCCTGTGAAAATTCGGAAAAAATGAAAACTGGTCCTACGGTTATGAAACTGAACCACCTGATAGATATTTTTACGCAGAATCGACTGGTGAAAAACACACATCGCTATCTCTAATAGTTTTTGAAATATTCGCGAAAATTTTTTTATCGTTTTGGATTTTTTGATTTTTTCGAATTTTCAAAAGCTCATATCTCGGCAACTAGACGTTTTATCGAAGTTTTGCGGCCAGATTCGGAAAGTACGCGTTTCGGAGCACCAAATATCCCGAAATCAGCGATATTTATTTTTTGTCATTTGTCGAAAAATATTAAGCCCTGTGAAAATTTGCAAAAAATCTAAAGTGGTCCTACGGTGATGAAACTGAACCACCTGATAGATATTTTTACGCAGAATCGACTGGTGAAAAACACACATCGCTATCTCTAATAGTTTTTGAAATATTCGCGAAAATTTTTTTATCGTTTTGGATTTTTTGATTTTTTCGAATTTTCAAAAGCTCATATCTCGGCAACTAGACGTTTTATCGAAGTTTTGCGGACAGATTCGGAAAGTACGCGTTTCGGAGCACCAAATATCCCGAAATCAGCGATATTTATTTTTTGTCATTTGTCGAAAAATATTAAGCCCTGTGAAAATTTGCAAAAAATCTAAAGTGGTCCTACGGTGATGAAACTGAACCACCTGATAGATAATTTTACGTAGAATCGACTGGTGAAAAGCACACATCGCTATCTCTAATAGTTTTTGAAATATTCGCGAAAAATGTTTATCGTTTTGGATTTTTTCAAATTTTCAAAAGCTCATATCTCGGCAACTAGACCTTTTATCGAAGTTTTGCGGACAGATTCGGAAAGTACGCGTTTCGGAGCACCAAATATCCCGAAATCAGCGATATTTATTTTATGTCATTTGTCGAAAAATATTAAGCCCTGTGAAAATTTGCAAAAAATCTAAAGTGGTCCTACGGTGATGAAACTGAACCACCTGATAGATAATTTTACGTAGAATCGACTGGTGAAAAGCACACATCGCTATCTCTAATAGTTTTTGAAATATTCGCGAAAAATGTTTATCGTTTTGGATTTTTTGATTTTTTTCGAATTTTCAAAAGCTCATATCTCGGCATCTAGACGTTTTATCGAAGCTTTGCGGCCAGATTCGGAAAGTACGCGTTTCGGAGCACCAAATATCCCGAAATCAGCGATATTTATTTTTTGTCATTTGTCGAAAAATTTTACGCCTCCCCCCCCTGTGAAAATTCGGAAAAAATGAAAAGTGGTCCTACGGTGATGAAACTGAACCACCTGATAGATAATTTTACGTAGAATCGACTGGCGAAAAGCACACATCGCTATCTCTAATAGTTTTTGAAATATTCGCGAAAAATGTTTATCGTTTTGGATTTTTGATTTTTTCGAATTTTCAAAAGCTCATATCTCGGCAACTAGACGTTTTATCGAAGTTTTGCGGCCAGATTCGGAAAGTACGCGTTTCGGAGCACCAAATATCCCGAAATCAGCGATATTTATTTTTGTCATTTGTCGAAAAATTTTACGCCTCCCCCCCCTGTGAAAATTCGGAAAAAATCTAAAGTGGTCCTACGGTGATGAAACTGAACCACCTGATAGATAATTTTACGTAGAATCGACTGGTGAAAAGCACACATCGCTATCTCTAATAGTTTTTGAAATATTCGCGAAAAATGTTTATCGTTTTGGATTTTTTGATTTTTTTCGAATTTTCAAAAGCTCATATCTCGGCATCTAGACGTTTTATCGAAGCTTTGCGGCCAGATTCGGAAAGTACGCGTTTCGGAGCACCAAATATCCCGAAATCAGCGATATTTATTTTTTGTCATTTGTCGAAAAATTTTACGCCTCCCCCCCCTGTGAAAATTCGGAAAAAATGAAAAGTGGTCCTACGGTGATGAAACTGAACCACCTGATAGATAATTTTACGTAGAATCGACTGGCGAAAAGCACACATCGCTATCTCTAATAGTTTTTGAAATATTCGCGAAAATTTTTTTATCGTTTTGGATTTTTTGATTTTTTCGAATTTTCAAAAGCTCATATCTCGGCAACTAGACGTTTTATCGAAGTTTTGCCGCCAGAATCGGAAAGTACGCGTTTCGGAGCACCAAATATCCCGTAATCAGCGATATTAATTTTTTTTGTCATTTGTCGAAAAATTTTACGCCACCCCTCCCTGTGAAAATTCGGACAAAATGAAAACTGGTCCTACGGTGATGAAACTGAACCACCTGATAGATATTTTTACGCAGAATCGACTGGTGAAAAACACACATCGCTATCTCTAATAGTTTTTGAAATATTCGCGAAATTTTTTTTATCGTTTTGGATTTTTTGATTTTTTCGAATTTTCAAAAGCTCATATCTCGGCAACTAGACGTTTTATCGAAGTTTTGCGGACAGATTCGGAAAGTACGCGTTTCGGAGCACCAAATATCCCGAAATCAGCGATATTTATTTTTTGTCATTTGTCGAAAAATATTAAGCCCTGTGAAAATTTGCAAAAAATCTAAAGTGGTCCTACGGTGATGAAACTGAACCACCTGATAGATAATTTTACGTAGAATCGACTGGTGAAAAGCACACATCGCTATCTCTAATAGTTTTTGAAATATTCGCGAAAAATGTTTATCGTTTTGGATTTTTTCGAATTTTCAAAAGCTCATATCTCGGCAACTAGACCTTTTATCGAAGTTTTGCGGACAGATTCGGAAAGTACGCGTTTCGGAGCACCAAATATCCCGATATCAGCGATATTTATTTTTTGTCATTTGTCGAAAAATATTAAGCCCTGTGAAAATTTGCAAAAAATCTAAAGTGGTCCTACGGTGATGAAACTGAACCACCTGATAGATAATTTTACGTAGAATCGACTGGTGAAAAGCACACATCGCTATCTCTAATAGTTTTTGAAATATTCGCGAAAAATGTTTATCGTTTTGGATTTTTTGATTTTTTCGAATTTTCAAAAGCTCATATCTCGGCAACTAGACGTTTTATCGAAGCTTTGCGGCCAGATTCGGAAAGTACGCGTTTCGGAGCACCAAATATCCCGAAATCAGCGATATTTATTTTTTGTCATTTGTCGAAAAATTTTACGCCTCCCCCCCCTGTGAAAATTCGGAAAATATGAAAAGTGGTCCTACGGTGATGAAACTGAACCACCTGATAGATAATTTTACGTAGAATCGACTGGCGAAAAGCACACATCGCTATCTCTAATAGTTTTTGAAATATTCGCGAAAAATGTTTATCGTTTTGGATTTTTTGATTTTTTCGAATTTTCAAAAGCTCATATCTCGGCAACTAGACGTTTTTATCGAAGTTTTGCGGCCAGATTCGGAAAGTACGCGTTTCGGAGCACCAAATATCCCGAAATCAGCCATATTTATTTTTTGTCATTTGTCGAAAAATTTTACGCCACCCCCCCCCCCCTGTGAAAATTCGGAAAAAATGAAAAGTGGTCGTACGGTGATGAAACTGAACCACCTGATAGATAATTTTACGTAGAATCGACTGGCGAAAAGCACACATCGCTATCTCTAATAGTTTTTGAAATATTCGCGAAAAATGTTTATCGTTTTGGATTTTTTCGAATATTCAAAAGCTCATATCTCGGCAACTAGACGCTTTATCGAAGTTTTGCGGCCAGATTCGGAAAGTACGCGTTTCGGAGCACCAAATATCCCGAAATCAGCGATATTTATTTTTTGTCATTTGTCGAAAAATTTAACGCCACCCCCCCCTGTGAAATTCGGAAAAAATGAAAAGTGGTCCTACGGTGATGAAACTGAACCACCTGATAGATAATTTTACGTAGAATCGACTGGTGAAAACCACACATCGCTATCTCTAATAGTTTTTGAAATATTCGCGAAAAATGTTTATCGTTTTGGATTTTTTGATTTTTTTCGAATTTTCAAAAGCTCATATCTCGGCAACTAGACGTTTTATCGAAGTTTTGCGGCCAGATTCGGAAAGTACGCGTTTCGGAGCACCAAATAAATATCCCGAAATCAGCGATATTTGTTTTTTGTCAATTGTCGAAAAATTTTACGCCACCCCCACCCCCCCCTGTGAAAATTCGGAAAAAATGAAAAGTGGTCCTACGGTGATGAAACTGAACCACCTGATAGATAATTTTACGTAGAATCGACCGGTGAAAAGCACACATCGCTATCTCTAATAGTTTTTGAAATATTAGCGAAAAATTTTTATCGTTTTGGATTTTTTGCTTTTTTCGAATTTTCAAAAGCTCATATCTCGGCAACTAGACGTTTTATCGAAGTTTTGCGGACAGATTCGGAAAGTACGCGTTTCGGAGCACCAAATAAATATCCCGAAATCAGCGATATTTGTTTTTTGTCAATTGTCGAAAAATTTTAAGCCCTGCGAAAATTTGCAAAAAATGGAAAGTGGTCCTACGGTGATGAAACTGAACCACCTGATAGATAATTTTACGTAGAATCGACTGGTGAAAAGCACACATCACTATCTCTAATAGTTCTTGAAATATTCGCGAAAAATGTTTATCGTTTTGGATTTTTTAATTTTTTTCGAATTTTCAAAAGCTCATATCTCGGCAACTAGACGTTTTATCGAAGTTTTGCGGCCAGATTCGGAAAGTTCGCGTTTCGGAGCACCAAATATCCCGAAATCAGCGATATTTATTTTTTGTCATTTGTCGAAAAATTTTACGCCAACCCCCCCCCTGTGAAAATTCGGAAAAAATGAAAAGTGGTCGTACGGTGATGAAACTGAACCACCTGATAGATAATTTTACGTAGAATCGACTGGTGAAAAGCACACATCGCTATCTCTAATAGTTTTTGAAATATTCGCGAAAAATGTTTATCGTTTTGGATTTTTTCGAATTTTCAAAAGCTCATATCTCGGCAACTAGACGTTTTATCGAAGTTTTGCGGACAGATTCGGAAAGTACGCGTTTCGGAGCACCAAATATCCCGAAATCAGCGATATTTATTTTTTGTCATTTGTCCAAAAATTTTACGCCACCCCCCCTGTGAAAATTCGGAAAAAATGAAAAGTGGTCCTACGGTGATGAAACTGAACCACCTGATAGATAATTTTACGTAGAATCGACCGGTGAAAAGCACACATCGCTATCTCTAATAGTTTTTGAAATATTCGCGAAAAATGTTTATCGTTTTGGATTTTTTGATTTTTTTCGAATTTTCAAAAGCTCATATCTCGGCAACTAGACGTTTTATCGAAGCTTTGCGGCCAGATTCGGAAAGTACGCGTTTCGGAGCACCAAATATCCCGAAATCAGCGATATTTATTTTTTGTCATTTGTCGAAAAATTTTACGCCTCCCCCCCCTGTGAAAATTCGGAAAAAATGAAAAGTGGTCCTACGGTGATGAAACTGAACCACCTGATAGATAATTTTACGTAGAATCGACTGGCGAAAAGCACACATCGCTATCTCTAATAGTTTTTGAAATATTCGCGAAAAATGTTTATCGTTTTGGATTTTTTGATTTTTTCGAATTTTCAAAAGCTCATATCTCGGCAACTAGACGTTTTATCGAAGTTTTGCCGCCAGATTCGGAAAGTACGCGTTTCGGAGCACCAAATATCCCGAAATCAGCCATATTTCTTTTTTTCTTTTGTCGAAAAATTTTACGCCACCCCCCCCTGTGAAAATTCGTAATAATGAAAACTGGTCCTACGCCGATGAAACTAACCACCTGATAGATAATTTTATGTAGAATCGACCGGGGAAAAGCACATATCGCTATCTCTAATAGTTTTTCAAATATTCGGGAAAAATGTTTATCGTTTTGAATTGTTTGATTTTTTCGAATTTTCAAAAGCTCATATCTCGACAGCTAGACGTTTTATCGAAGTTTTGCGGCCAGATTTGGAAAGTACACGTTTCGGAGCACCAAATATCCCGAAATCAGCGATATTTATATTTTGTCATTTGTCGAAAAATTTTACGCCACCCCCCCCTGTGAAAATTCGGAAAAAATGAAAAGTGGTCCTACGGTGATGAAACTGAACCACCTGATAAATAATTTTACGTAGAATCGACTGGCGAAAAGCACACATCGCTATCTCTAATAGTTTTTGAAATATTCGCGAAAAATGTTTATCGTTTTGGATTTTTTGATTTTTTTCGAATTTTCAAAAGCTCATATCTCGACAGCTAGACGTTTTATCGAAGTTTTGCCGCCAGAATCGGAAAGTACGCGTTTCGGAGCACCAAATATCCCGTAATCAGCGATATTAATTTTTTTTGTCATTTGTCGAAAAATTTTACGCCACCCCTCCCTGTGAAAATTCGGACAAAATGAAAACTGGTCCTACGGTGATGAAACTGAACCACCTGATAGATATTTTTACGCAGAATCGACTGGTGAAAAACACACATCGCTATCTCTAATAGTTTTTGAAATATTCGCGAAAATTTTTTTATCGTTTTGGATTTTTTGATTTTTTCGAATTTTCAAAAGCTCATATCTCGGCAACTAGACGTTTTATCGAAGTTTTGCGGACAGATTCGGAAAGTACGCGTTTCGGAGCACCAAATATCCCGAAATCAGCGATATTTATTTTTTGTCATTTGTCGAAAAATATTAAGCCCTGTGAAAATTTGCAAAAAATCTAAAGTGGTCCTACGGTGATGAAACTGAACCACCTGATAGATAATTTTACGTAGAATCGACTGGTGAAAAGCACACATCGCTATCTCTAATAGTTTTTGAAATATTCGCGAAAAATGTTTATCGTTTTGGATTTTTTCGAATTTTCAAAAGCTCATATCTCGGCAACTAGACCTTTTATCGAAGTTTTGCGGACAGATTCGGAAAGTACGCGTTTCGGAGCACCAAATATCCCGATATCAGCGATATTTATTTTTTGTCATTTGTCGAAAAATATTAAGCCCTGTGAAAATTTGCAAAAAATCTAAAGTGGTCCTACGGTGATGAAACTGAACCACCTGATAGATAATTTTACGTAGAATCGACTGGTGAAAAGCACACATCGCTATCTCTAATAGTTTTTGAAATATTCGCGAAAAATGTTTATCGTTTTGGATTTTTTGATTTTTTCGAATTTTCAAAAGCTCATATCTCGGCAACTAGACGTTTTATCGAAGCTTTGCGGCCAGATTCGGAAAGTACGCGTTTCGGAGCACCAAATATCCCGAAATCAGCGATATTTATTTTTTGTCATTTGTCGAAAAATTTTACGCCTCCCCCCCCCTGTGAAAATTCGGAAAAAATGAAAAGTGGTCCTACGGTGATGAAACTGAACCACCTGATAGATAATTTTACGTAGAATCGACTGGCGAAAAGCACACATCGCTATCTCTAATAGTTTTTGAAATATTCGCGAAAAATGTTTATCGTTTTGGATTTTTTGATTTTTTCGAATTTTCAAAAGCTCATATCTCGGCAACTAGACGTTTTATCGAAGTTTTGCGGCCAGATTCGGAAAGTACGCGTTTCGGAGCACCAAATATCCCGAAATCAGCCATATTTATTTTTTGTCATTTGTCGAAAAATTTTACGCCACCCCCCCCCCCTGTGAAAATTCGGAAAATATGAAAAGTGGTCGTACGGTGATGAAACTGAACCACCTGATAAATAATTTTACGTAGAATCGACTGGCGAAAAGCACACATCGCTATCTCTAATAGTTTTTGAAATATTCGCGAAAAATGTTTATCGTTTTGGATTTTTTCGAATATTCAAAAGCTCATATCTCGGCAACTAGACGCTTTATCGAAGTTTTGCGGCCAGATTCGGAAAGTACGCGTTTCGGAGCACCAAATATCCCGAAATCAGCGATATTTATTTTTTGTCATTTGTCGAAAAATTTAACGCCACCCCCCCCTGTGAAAATTCGGAAAAAATGAAAAGTGGTCCTACGGTGATGAAACTGAACCACCTGATAGATAATTTTACGTAGAATCGACTGGTGAAAACCACACATCGCTATCTCTAATAGTTTTTGAAATATTCGCGAAAAATTTTTATCGTTTTGGATTTTTTGCTTTTTTCGAATTTTCAAAAGCTCATATCTCGGCAACTAGACGTTTTATCGAAGTTTTGCGGACAGATTCGGAAAGTACGCGTTTCGGAGCACCAAATAAATATCCCGAAATCAGCGATATTTGTTTTTTGTCAATTGTCGAAAAATTTTAAGCCCTGCGAAAATTTGCAAAAAATGGAAAGTGGTCCTACGGTGATGAAACTGAACCACCTGATAGATAATTTTACGTAGAATCGACTGGTGAAAAGCACACATCACTATCTCTAATAGTTCTTGAAATATTCGCGAAAAATGTTTATCGTTTTGGATTTTTTAATTTTTTTTCGAATTTTCAAAAGCTCATATCTCGGCAACTAGACGTTTTATCGAAGTTTTGCGGCCAGATTCGGAAAGTTCGCGTTTCGGAGCACCAAATATCCCGAAATCAGCGATATTTATTTTTTGTCATTTGTCGAAAAATTTTACGCCAACCCCCCCCCTGTGAAAATTCGGAAAAAATGAAAAGTGGTCGTACGGTGATGAAACTGAACCACCTGATAGATAATTTTACGTAGAATCGACTGGTGAAAAGCACACATCGCTATCTCTAATAGTTTTTGAAATATTCGCGAAAAATGTTTATCGTTTTGGATTTTTTCGAATTTTCAAAAGCTCATATCTCGGCAACTAGACGTTTTATCGAAGTTTTGCGGACAGATTCGGAAAGTACGCGTTTCGGAGCACCAAATATCCCGAAATCAGCGATATTTATTTTTTGTCATTTGTCCAAAAATTTTACGCCACCCCCCCCTGTGAAAATTCGGAAAAAATGAAAAGTGGTCCTACGGTGATGAAACTGAACCACCTGATAGATAATTTTACGTAGAATCGACCGGTGAAAAGCACACATCGCTATCTCTAATAGTTTTTGAAATATTAGCGAAAAATTTTTATCGTTTTGGATTTTTTGATTTTTTCGAATTTTCAAAGCTCATATCTCGGCAACTAGACGTTTTATCGAAGTTTTGCGGACAGATTCGGAAAGTACCCGTTTCGGAGCACCAAATATCCCGAAATCAGCGATATTTATTTTTTGTCATTTGTCGAAAAATTTTAAGCCCTGTGAAAATTTGCAAAAAATCTAAAGTGGTACTACGGTGATGAAACTGAACCGCCTGATGTATAATTTTACGTAGAATCGACTGGTGAAAAACACACATCGCTATCTCTAATAGTTTTTGAAATATTCGCGAAAAATGTTTATCGTTTTGGATTTTTTGACTTTTTCGAATTTTCAAAAGCTCATATCTCGGCAACTAGATGTTTTATCGAAGTTTTGCGGCCAGATTCGGAAAGTACGCGTTTCGGAGCACCCAATATCCCGTAATCAGCGATATTTATTTTTTTGTCATTTGTCGAAAAATTTTACGCCACCCCCCCCTGTGAAAATTCGGAAAAAATGAAAAGTGGTCGTACGGTGATGAAACTGAACCACCTGATAGATAATTTTACGTAGAATCGACTGGTGAAAAGC
>JARFXV010002846.1:0-67256 GCA_031761425.1 Cosmopolites sordidus
GGGTTCTCCAGCGTGGTGATTTGAATGTCAGACCCGTTTGTCAGGTGGATCTGCAGGACCAGGTATAACAGGATCGTCGCTGTTTCCTGCTTCATCCTGAAAAGATTTTCCTCCATTAGGTTTAGGTTTTCTGAGGGTACTTTTATGATATGAAGTTTTGTCTGTTATTATTTTGGTATCAGTTTCATCAATTATTGGTACCTTTTTAAATTTTGGTTTGTCTTTGCTTCTATATTTCGTTTTCACGTAGGCGATCTTTTGATCTTGAAAGTCAGGAGGTTCTTGTCTAGTTTCGTTTATTTTCAATATTACATTTTGTTTGGTTTCTTCATTTATTCTCTTTACTTTCTCATATAGCTTGTTCGATGTTTCTTTATGTGATTGTACATAGCTAGATATAATAGCGTTGTCGTTTAGATCAAAAGGGTTTATAGTATTTACGTGTCCTGTTGTTATTTCGAAGGGCGTAAGTTTGGTCACGCTTTGTATTGAATTATTATAACCCATTACAGCTCTTCTCATCAACTGCTGTATTGTCATGTCTTTGTTTTCTTCTCGTAAACAACGAAAACTTTCAATTATGGTCGAATGAAAACGTTCAACGGGTGAGTTCGAATTACTGTTTTTCGCGGTTGTATAGTGTAGTTCAATTCTATACAATTTACAGAAATCTTCGAGGTCTTTATTTTTGAATTCTGTTCCTTGGTCTGCGGTTATTTTTAATGGAAGACCGTGATGTGTTACGAATGTATACAAATTTTCTACTACTTCGGTACCTGTAATACTACGGAGTGGGTAGGCTTGTCCATATCTTGAGAATGAATCTAAAATTGTTACAAAGGCGTCGTAATTTATTCTAAAAGTATCCACGTGTATGTGCTCGAAAGGTCTTGATGCTGTAGGTGTTAAATTAAATTTAATTACGGGTGGATTTCGATCATATTTGTTTCTTTGGCATATCTCGCAATTATTAATGAAATTTTCAATATCATCTGACATCTTTGGCCAATAAAATCTTGTACTGAATGCTGCTTTCATTTCATTCATACCTCTGTGGCATGTTTTGGTGGTGTGGTGTAGAGTAAGTTTTTCCTGTTGCTCATCTCTTGTTCGTATATCTTCTAAGAACGTTGAGCATTGTAATATCTTGTAAGATGAGTTTTTAAAAAGGTTTTGCAAAGTGATTGCAAACTGACGTGCGCATTCTTGGTTATTAAAGTATATAGCGTATAATTGTTTCGGTTTTACATATTCTTTAAGGAATGTGACTATACTGAATGTTGGATCTCTACTTGAAATAGTTAAGTAAAATCTGCTGTTTTCGAACACTCGTTCTTGTCTTAGTTGAAATTTGGTTATATCTCCACTTGTGACAATTATTTGATTTTTATACATGTTTATGGCTCTTTCAGTTATTGGCATTCCGCAAATGGGATCTTCAGCTGAAGAGTGTACTGTTTCAACTCCTTCTTTATTATTCTCATGAATAGTTGGTGGTTTAATTTGAATGTCCGAAATAATATTTATTTTCGGTGGAATAACTTCATCAATTGTAACTTGATCTACGTTTGGTAATTCGCTAGGTGTTAATAGAAATTCTTTTATTATATCATCAGCGTCGCCTGCATTATTACAAACTGATTCGGTTTCTGCTGCATTGACTTCTGCTACATTCCTGGATAGAGCATCAGCTGCTTGGTTGTTTTTCCCTTTTTTATATCTAATTTCGTATTCAAATTCTGCTAATTTTAGTCGCCATCGTACTAAACGAGAATTTGGTTCTTTTAGCGACATTAACCATTGTAAAGGTTTGTGATCGGTGTATATCACAAATTTTGCGCCATATAAATAGGGTCTGTAATATTTACAACTCCACACAATAGCCAATAATTCTTTTTCTGTTGTTGAATAATTGATTTCGGCGGGGTTTAGAGTTCTGGATGCATAGCAAATTGGGTGACCATCTTGAGATAAAATTCCCGAAATTGCATAATTCGATGCATCCGTAGTCAGTTCGAAGGTTTTAGAGAAATCCGGATATGCTAAGACTGGTTCTGAAATTAATAGATTCTTACAGGTGTTAAAACATTCTACGAATTCTTGTGTGTGTTCGACTTTATTTCCTTTCTTTAAACATAGAGTCATCGGTTTAGTGATTTTGGCAAAATTCTTAATAAACCTACGGTAATAGCCTAACAAGCCTAAAAATGCTTTGATTTCCTTTTGCGTTCTTGGAATGGGATATTTTTGTATAGCAACTATTTTCTTTTTATTAGGTCGGACTCCTTCAGGTGTCACAATATGACCTAGAAATTCAACTTCCTTTCGTAGAAATTCGCACTTGTCAATTTGTATTTTTAAATTAGCTTCTCGCAATTTCTTAAAGATGAGTTTAAGGTTCTGAATATGTTCCGTTAAGCCTGTGCTCACTACTATTATGTCGTCCATAAATACCATACAAATCTTGTTCTGTAGCTCTTTTAAGACTTCGTCCATTATTCTTTGGAACGTAGATGGAGCATTTTTCAGACCGAATGGCATCCTTAAAAATTCATAATGTCCATTTTCAACTGTGAACGCCGTTTTTTCTATGGAGTCTTTTTCTACCTCAATCTGGTGAAAACCAGACGCTAGGTCCAATGTTGAAAAGTACTGGGCTCGTCCTAATTTGTCCAATATATCGGTTATATTTGGAATAGGGTAGCGGTCCGAAATTGTCTTTTCATTGATTTTTCTATAATCAACTACTACTCTCCATTTTTGTCTTTCCGAAGCGTCCATCTTCTTAGGGACGATCCATATCGGTGATGACCATGGACTGGATGATGGTCGTATTATTCCCTTTTCTAACATTTCGCTGATTTGTTTGCACACTTCATTCTTGTGAATGTATGGGTATCTGTATGTCTTTGTGTACACTGGTATATTATCTGTGGTTTTTATTTCGTGTTTAATTTTCGATGTAAATGTTAATTTGTCTCCTGGTTGGTAAAATATATCTTCAAATTCTCTGCACAATGCCGTAATTGCTTTTCCTTCTTCTTGGTTCATATGTTCGGTGCGTATTAGATGATTTAACTGTGCCTTTTTGCTTGGTATTTGTTGAGAACATTTATGATTTACTTGTTCGAAAGTCATACATTCGAATTCTTGCGGTTTAAATAATTGACAAGGAAATGGTTCAGTGAGAGTCAATGTTATATAGTTATTTGTTGGGTTATGAATTTCGATTATAGCATAACCATCGTGAGCATAAGAGAGAATGGATGGAAAGTTCAATTCATCTATTTTTTCGCTGTTGGTGATGATTTCTCCTTCTCGTATATTAACTGGAATTTTCTTTAAAGTTTTTTCTTTGGGATTTATGGTAATAGAAAAGTTTGTTTCGGAAGGTCTTCGGTATTTAAAAGGAATTTCGATTTGTTGTCCAATTAGTTTTTTATTTAAAAGATCTATATTCAATCCCATATTAATTAAATCTGTTAGACCGATTACTCCATCAAAATAGTCGTGAAAATCAAAAAGAATAAAATCTATCTCATAATCTAGTTTAAATTCTGAAAATGCTGGAATTTTTGCCTGAAATTGTGTGTTTTCACTACCTATTGCTGTTTTGATGATGTTATTCGCTCGATAGATACAGTTTGGATAACATTTTTCTGCGACAGTTGGTCTTAAAATTGATCTTGAGCTCCCGGTATCTATTAAGAGTTTAATTTTAGGATAGCCAATTTCGATATATGGTAAAGCGTTATTAGAGGAAATGTTTATTTCCGTCAAGGTTGGCCTTCGTTCTGGGCTTGTTCCGTAAAATTTCCAATTTCTTTAAGGTTTTCATTCTCTGAAAATTCTTCGTTTTTTTGTTGTTCATCTTCACCATAGTTATTCACATGATAATCAAGGTGAGTTTCTTCATTCGGTTCGTAGTACGAGTAATCTTGATAATCTTCAACCGGATATCCTTCACACTCGTTGTTGTGAAGTTCTTCGAAAGTAAAATTCGGTTTTTGATTGGGGTATGTGTTTTGGAAATGGTTGAATTGATTACGGATTGGCTGTCTGCTAAATCCGTTACTGTTTCGTACACTAATCGACATGGGTGTTGGTTTACTCATTTGACTAGGTGGAATATTCTTGGGCTTAAACACATTTTTTGGAGGTCCAAAAACTTCCCGGTTTGTAAAGAATTTTTGAGGTGCGAATTGTCTGGGCTGCACATTTATTGGTTGTGATGGCCATTGAAATGGTTTTGCCATTGTCGAATATTGTTGTTGATTAAAATTTGGGTTTCGGTTAAAAGCATTCTGATTAAATTGATTTTGATTGAAAGGGTTTTGATTAGAATAATTTTGATTGTTTGAGAATTTTGGATAATTTGAAAAATTTGTTGGTTTCGGTGCAAATTGATTATTACTGTATTTTTCAGTTGCGTTTAGGTTCCCATATAATTTTTCGAAATTTTCAAATTCAACGACATAAGCCATTGCATCTTCCAATGTGTCGAGTTTTTTCAAATGCATGTTATTTTTCAGGGTTCCCGTACAACCTGCTATGAATGTATTTAACGCCGTTTTCTCATAGTAAGTAATGTGGCAAATTTTCTGTTGTTCACTCAAATTTAAATCGTTACTAATTCTCTGAGCAACATTACTTCGAAGAAGTTGAAGTCTGGTTCCGAAACTTATTAAGTGTTCACCTTTGAATGGTCTGGCTCGTGTTAATTCTTGGACTAAATTGTCCGTATTGCGTCTATCAGAAAAACATCGTTGTAACGCGGCTTTCAGAGCGTCCCAATTTGTCAGCTCTGTTCTATTCCCAACCATTACTTCTGCTTTCTCGATTAATTTTTCCTGAATACAATCGAAAATGTGGGCATCTAATTCCTCACTTTGTAATTGCCTATATATATTTACGAGTTTATCGCATTTGGTAACAAATTTATTTAAAACGTTACTGTCACCATTAAAAGGTTTAATATTTTCTAATCTAGATTTGAATAAATCCCAGTCAATGGGGGTTTGTTTACTTTGTTTCTGCATTTTAGAATCGTTATCGTTAAATGCTAATGCTAATGATGCTACTAAATCGTCAATTTCTGTCATATATTTTTGTTCCTCTTTCTTAACCTAATTTCTAACCCTAATGTGTTCAATACACTGGTTTTTTGTGTGAAATACACTTCCCTAACTATTCCAACTGAGTACCTTAATCAGAGGGTCAGGAGGGTAAAAGGAATTGGCACTAACCTTTGTTGATCTGCTTCTTCCTTCCCGAATTCTCGGCTGTGCTGCTGTCTGCTTCTGGTTCTGTTGATTGCACTGCTGGATTGGCTCCAACTGTTGTGTCTCTTGGTGTCGTCCTCAATTGGCTCGTTCGTGAAACACTTGTGCAATCCTACCGACTGCGCCACTTAAAGAACTTTTTCGGCAGACTTTGTTTTTAAAAACTTTATTTCGAAAATGGTTTACAAAATAGGTTTTTTTAAACTCAACAGCTTAACTAAGAATTAACAATATTAAATTTGGAGGTAATATTTATACTTAAAAATACGTTTAGGTTGCGTTTCTCACGGGACCATCTGGTGGCGTGATGACTCCCAAGGTGATGCTGACATCGTGGTTCTCATGCGAACGAAATATGTAACTCTACTCTTGAGGTGATGCTGACATCGAGGTTCTCATGTGAGCGGAGTACGTAACTCGAGACCACTTTTTTAACTAAACAAACGACAGAAAACGTCAAAAATTTTCGGTTCTTATCTTATCTATGATATGAGGTGACCAATGGGAACTACACACGAAATTACACGATATAGCTAGGATAACCGGTTTTGTTGTTATCTCTTTCTAACTTGCGTTAAATGCATTGATTATGTTTTTGAATTCACTTACAGTAATACTTCTTTATTTAACACTTTGCAAATTTGAAATAAGGATGTCGTAGCTTTCAGTTCTGTACGTAATCGTCAGGTTTCGTGAATCGGACTGTATTGTTTGTTCTAAAAGCAATGTTTATATTCTTTGTTTTGGATAAATATCTCGACAGCAATTTGGTAACTTTCCCGTATATGTAATTGATATATTAAGTTAAGGGATTTATTATAACTTTTTTTATTAGTTATTTTATTTGTAATGTTTGGGTCGTATCCGTTATTTACTCCGATTTGTTTAATGGCATTCAATTCTTTACTATAATTACACTGGGGAACAATTTGAAAAATAATTTCTGTTGAGTTCGATCCTTAAGCTGTTTAATACGTAAATTGACATGCTAATTTCAAAACTTTATTTAGTTTTTTTCTATCACGTCAAGTTTTTTCTTTACAGTTGTTGCGCATCCGACTTGGCGAATCACAGAAGTCACTACTGCTCTCCTACCAGCGAACCTTCTTCGACCTAGGAGTGGGGGCCTGAGTGACGTTGCGTCATCGAAAACTAGTTCGGTTAGTTAGGCACGAGATGCTAAAGTACGCGGGTCTGTGTCGCTCTGATATAGTGAAGCCAAAGTATACATACACAACTACAGATTTTCGTTATGTCTGCCTCTGGTAGTTTTCGTCGTAAGTGCTTAAACAGCCCTGATTCATTTTGTTATATATGTGGCAGTTATTAGTACATTCGTCAGGCAAGCCTATTTTGCTTATTTTAAAGTGAAAATAGGTGTGCAAGCAAGGTGTGCATAAAGTGTGCAAGCAGTGTGTAGAGAGTTTACGAATGTGGACGAAGAGAACACGTAATAAACTTTCGTTTGGTATACCAATGGTTTGGCGAGAGCCCAAAGATGACTTAAGTGATTGCTACTTTTGCATAGTGGAAACATCAGGTTTCAACAAAAAAACAAACATAAAATTGAGTACCCTAGTTTACCGTCAGCTATACGCCCTGAGACTCATTGAGCTGAAATTCCAGTGCCAGTTTTTCAAGAATTACCTTCTTTAGAAATACAAGAATGTGAATCAAGTGAAGATCAAAGTGACACCACCAAGGATTCAATCAACATGAATTAAACGATTTAGCACGAGATTTGGGACTATCTAAAAAACATCGGAATTATGAGCATCAAGACTGCACGAAAAAAAGTTGCTTGACAAAGGAGCTAAAGTCACTTTCTATCAGTCACTTAGTCATCAGTCACTTAGAGGCAGTACTTCAGAAATAATGACGGATTTGTATATTGCCAGAATGTAGAAGGTTTAACGAAAGAATTGGCCATTTCTAACTATAACGCAACTGAATGGCGATTGTTTATAGATAGCTCAAAGCTTAACTTGAAGTGTATTCCCCTACATAATGAAAATTTATACGGTTCAGTCCCAATAGGTCATTCAGTTTCTTTGCGTGAAGAATATGGCGACATAAAGAAAGTCATTGACTTGTTGCAATAAAACATGCACCAATGGATCATCTGTGTTGATCTTAAAATGGTCTGTTTCCTTCTTGGCCAGCTACGCGGGTATACCAACTATCCCTGTTTTTTGTGCATGTGGGACAGCAGAGCTCGTAAGAAGCATTGGGTGCAATCGAACTGGCCGCCAAGATCTGATCTAAGACCTGGTGATCCAAACATTTTAAATCAGCCCCTTGTCGACAGAAAAAAAAACATTGTATTTCCGCCTTTGCATATAAAACTAGGTCTCATGAAGCAATTTGTTAAGGCTTTGTCAATTGAAGGAGACTGCTTTAAATATATCATTTCGGCATTCCCGAGTCGGTCATATGAAAAGATAAAGGCTGGTATGTTTGATGGTCCACAGATTCGGCAACTCGTTAAAGATGAAAATTTCACTGAAACAATGACCGAACTTGAAAGGAAGGCTTAGTTGGCTTTTAAAAATATTGTTAAAGACTTTCTTGGAAATTCACGAGCCCCGAATTACATCGAAATTGTTCAACAACTCTTGGAGAGCTTTAAAAAGCTTGGTTGCAACATGAGCATCAAACTGCATTTCTTACATAGTCATCTTCTTCAGCTAACTTCCCAGAAAATCTTGGTGCTGTTAGTGATGAACAGTGTGAGCGATTCCACCCAGATCTAAAGGTTATGAAAGCGCGGTATCAAGGTAGATGGGATGCCAGTATGATGGCCGACTAGTGTTTGAGCATCAAGCGAGAATGTCCACAAACTGAACACTCCAGGAAAAGCTATAAGAAGGAATTTTTACCATAATATCTATTATTTATTTTTTGTATAAACACAATTTAACTCTTAATAATATGCTAACTTCTGTATGAATAAAATATTCTAATCTATTTGGTCAGATCTCACCTTATTTCCTTTCGAATGTACACTTTTAAGGTAAAATGCGGGGTATGCTGTAGCTTAAGAACTTGATGTGATAGAGAAAAACTTTTGAATTCAGAGATGAAAAATTAGTCAAAAACAAGTCACAGATCCAAGTCAACAAAATTGCTGTTCCCCAGTGTTATCTATTGACATGGGGATATTTAATAATCTATGTATAAAAGAGTTAAATGATGCCATTTTTTGTAAATGAAGACAAAATTTGTGTATAACTAAATCTGCATGTGATGGTTTATGACGAATTGTAAAATCATTTTTATTGCCTTTTCTAGTTATAGTTAAGTCCAAAAACTTAATATTATTATGTTGCTCTTCTTCAACTGTGAATTTAATGTTTTTATATGTTAATGACCAGCTAGACTTGAATGGTTCACCGTTATTAAACTTATATTATCCTCCTAGACGTTGACAAAAAATGAATGTCCCCTCTATCATGTTTTATGGTTTTATTAGGTCGATGGACACTTTAGGTTGTAATTAATTTTCTCACTGTTAGTTTAGAATAGTTTGTGTTGGAAAAAGGCACTGTCAAAAGGCAAGGTCGAAACAATTGTTATACATACAATTTTAAATATAGAGGAAATTTTGCTATTTATTTATAATGAATTTTCATCAAGTATCGGCTATCTCAGTTAAAAAAAATTACTTTTTATTTGCCTGACTTTGTTTTTGTATCTTTTGTAGATTCAATTCAATCTACCCTGAATAAGGGAGAAATAGAAAACACCTTCCCCACTAAAAGCAACTGGAAGGAGAAAAAAGCATTTATTCCAAGGCAAGTACAATACCGCTTACATATCCCATTTTTGTTGTTTTTTAATTAATCTCCCGAAGGAATTGCGTGACTCATTCAAACGCGAAAAGGCCTTGACAAATATTGCGTCGACCGAATACCGACTAGAGAGCTGTTATATTAAAAGTCGCGTATTTAACCTACTTTAATAAATTAATAGTATTCGGTGTGACTAATCAACGTTGCTGAAAACGTGTTTGGAGTATAATTATTTTTTAAATTTTCTACTCGGTGTTTTTTTTATATACAAGGTGTTAATGAAATACTCTGCCAGACTTTTTTTAGCAAATTCTACGTCACAAAGTAACACAAAAATATTATACAAACGTGGGTCCGGAAATCCTTCGTGTTCCAGATACAAGGGGTTGAAGATATATTTTTTTTAATTTATATATGCATATATTGTGCATCCTGCATCCTTGTCTTACGTATCAACAATGGCGGCTATATGAAACACTAGAAGAAGAGCAAGAGTCCATGATCAAGAAAGAAAAAGCTTTTTTGATGTTACTCTGACACTTTCAACGTGTAATTTAGCCTTTCGTGGCCACAGAAAAAAGGCAAATAGCAATAATTCCAAGTTCCCGAGGAAACTTTTTGAGTATTGTTGAGTTATTAGCAAATACGATTCGATTTTACAAGAATTGTTAAGTAAACCAAAGGGCCAGATAAACTACTCAAGTCCAAAAATACAAAATGATCTCATTCATTCCTGTTCTGGTTCTAAAAATAAAAATGCACTCATAAATGAAATAAATGCCGTACCATTTTACTCTATCATATTCGATACGATTCAAGATATTTCAAAAATAGATCAAATGTGTGAACTTTACCGTTATTGTTTGATCGAGATAGACGAAAATGGAATCCCAAAGGCACTCGTCATTAAAGAGTCATTTTTAGGATTTCATGAAGTTAAGGACGAAACTACCTTATCAATGTCCAACCAACAGAATTATTAAATCTGTAAATGACAAAAATGTACCTCGAAATAAGTGTCGAGGACGAGGATATGATGGTGATTACACAATGAAAGGCACTTATATGGAGTTCAAAAACTCATAAGAGATAACGAACCAAATGCGCTATATGTTCACTCTGCTGCTCATAACTTAAATCTTTATGTCAGTTCAACAAATTTTTAATTTATTTGGGCATAGTATCAAAAGATGAAAAATAAAGGGTTTTAAGAGGTTTCGAATGTTGGTAACGATTAAAAGAAACGTTTCATAACATACCTAAAAGTTATTTATGGCAGTGCGAAGCTGGATAGTGTTCAATTATACGTGGAATACATCTGTCAAATGACCGCCACGACTTCTCTGGCAGCTCACAATTCTTTTGTTGAAATTCTCGATTACTGCTGAACACATTTGCGGAGTTATATCACGAATTATTCGCCTAATTTCTTCTTTCAACTGTTGAACGGCCAATTGAATCCTACAGATGAAGGCAAATGACAATAATTTTTGCGATAAAATTATTTTCAGTAACGAGGCTCATTTCCACTTAAACGGTTACGTAAATAAACAAAATTGTCGCATCTGGAGCAATGAAAATCCTAGAGAAATCCACGAAATCCCGATGCATGCTCAACGTGTTACAGTTTGGTGCGGTTTTTGGGCTGAGGGTATCATTGGACCGTATTTTTTTGAAGATGAAGATGAACGAGCTGTTACAGTAAACGGAGAACGATACCGAACGATGATTGATGTTTTTTATGGGATCAAATAATGGACATGGATTTAGAGAATATGTGGTTCCAACAAGATGGTGCGACATGTCATACAGCACGTGAAACGTTGATTTTATTGCGTACACAGTTTGGAGGGAGGCTGATCTCCCGGAATGGGGACGTAAATTGGCCACCAAGGTCATGCGACTTAACGCCGCTGGACTATTTTTGTGAAGGCTAGGCTATGTGAAGAGCAAAGCTTACGAAAATAATCCGCAAACCGTTCAACAGTTGAAAGAAGAAATTAGGCGAATAATTCGTAACATAACTCCGCAAATGTGTTCAACAGTAATGGAGAATTTCAAAAGGAGAGGGAGAGGGAGAGGGAGAGGGAGAGGGAGAGGGAGAGGGAGAGGGAGAGGGAGGGGGAGAGGGAGGGGGAGAGGGAGGGGGAGAGGGAGGGGAGAGGGAGAGGGAGAGGGAGAGAAAATAGAAGCAGAAGATTGATGAAGAGAGTTTTAATTTTGTAAGTTGGTCTGATTATCCTTTACATCTGATAGAAGTTTGATATCGCTTTTAATTTGATTTTGCTTGTTAAGTTAAAATTTATACATCGTTTGTAGCTGATAAATCCAACAAAAAAAGATCGAGCAAAAGATAATCGATTTATCGAGCAAAAAAATTCCATTACATTTTATCTAAAAAAGGAAATTTCTTATGCTGAGTCGTTAAAAATTTCAAGAAAAAAATGTAACAGCGATGATGTTACTTCAAAAAAGTGTTACAAGGACTTCAATGATGGTAAAAAGACAGTTGAAGATGAACGTCGTTCAAGAAGACTTTCTACGTCAACCAGTAAAGAAAACGCTACCAAAATCAAGGACCTTCCTGTTCTCTCGATATAGAAGAGATTATAGAGATTCTGGTGATCCCTTCATGGAAAATACGAAATGTCGGATATAAAAATTGTTTTTAAAACTGGAAAACTATTGTGCCTTGCAACGGGAAAAAGGGTATTGCAGTGAAAGAGGGTTACTTCGAAGGAGGCAAAATAAATGAGAATAAATAAATAAATACTTTGTATTTCACTTAAAAAGTCGTCTTATTTTTGATTATACCATAATTGTACGTCGACCAGAACCATGTCGACTAGTGTAATTGATCATGTCCAATTTCGTCGCACATTGAAACAAAGAAAAATTGTAACAGGCACAGCGGCCTGAAACAAAGTGGCGAATAATTTATGGGCATGGTCTTTAGTTGGCGTAATGATGGGGTAAACCGGCGTGGCTAAACATGTAACCATAAATCATAATGCATTGTTATTGGCTGAATGAGACCCCATTAGTTTGCTAAAATATGGGGGTAACTTAAAAATTAATCTTCTTAGTAACGCTAGAAAAACTTTTTTAGGGATTTTTTTAAGAGGAAGAGAAGCACAAATAACTTGTGTAAATATTTATTTAGCCTTACCGTTTATTAGTCTTGCGTTGGCATACTTTTTACTAAAGTCTTGTAGGTCCATGCGTCATTTTTATTGCCTAAAAAATGTCAACAGGTTGTTTTTTACTAATTCTTCCATTTTAACCCATTAAGGTCCAAGTAAGTTTTTTTTAACTTTAATAAACCCTTTTATATTTATGCTCAAAATGCCAAACAAACAATATAAAAATAATAACAAAAAATCCAGTATTATTCCAAAAACATGGTGATCTATAAATGAGATCACTGAGCAGAAACTTATACATAAAAATATTTATTTACAGAAAAAAACATATGCATATACAGTAAATCATAAACAAATTGCACTGAATAACAACTACGACTTAATTTTGGTAATAAATAATGGAAATAAAATAATTTGCACAAAGGGCAACATCATATTTTGAACAGTAAATTTTCGGACTGCTTTTGCAATCTTTTCTTTGGCATCTCCTTCGCCCTTGACGATATTGTGTAAAATGATTTTAGCCATCAAAAGCGCATATCTGGTTGTAGACCCCCACTGTAATCTTTCTGTGATGGATGATGTTAATTTCAAATATGGTACTACAATAGCTCTTCGAAACTCAAGACAACTAAGACTTGTACGGCCATGGATACATCGACACAAATTCAAAGCATTTATTACAAACCATGTCTAAAATTCCAATTTTTTCCGCGTAATGTAGAGCCATTTATACCAATCAGCCGGTCATGTTGGTCAACACCACCCATGCATTTATTGTAGTTCTGGATAAGTTTTGGCTGAGGTACATCAAACCTTTGTTTGACATCACGCTTCCAACGAGTTGCCTTAGATAACGGATTTATCTCATCATGATTAGTGGCAACAATAACACATTTATTATCATTCCAACGCACCATAAGTATAGTGTGTTATAGCTACCAATGCACCATAAGATAAATAATGTCTGAATGATTGTGGCGTGTTCATATATTTTTTTCCTTTATTTGGATTTTTGAATGTGGCAAATTCTATATAGGTGAGACATCTAGACCGTTAGATGTTAGAGTAAAAAACCTTCTTAGAAAGGGCGATTTTAATAAATCTAGAATTTGTCAACACGCTTGGGAATCGGGTGATAAAATCAATTGGAATAATTCCAAAACGATATTAAAAGAATCGGTAACAAAATACAGAAGATTAAAAGAAACCGCTATAATTAATTTAAATAAAAATAACTGTATTGCTATGCCTTCGGTAGATTTAAATTCAATATGGTTCCCGATTCTTAAAAATACAATTAAACACATTTAAATCTTTGAATACACAATCAGTACAATAAACAATCACACAGTAAACATTACCTATATATATATATATATATATATATATATATATATATATATATATATATATATATATATATATATATATATATATATATATATATATTTTTTTTTGGTAGTATGTCACTGTCATGAAAATCTATTGTTGTCAATGTAAGTATCGTTGACATATACAAAAAAATATATTTACTTTCACTCGTTACTTTATATATTACAAATTAATATAATTTATTTTTAGTTTAGTTTTGAAAACGGGAGGAGATTACCCTCCGAAACGTTAACGTTAAAAGTTTGTAAAATTTTTTATAACATTTTTATATCTTTAAAATTTTGTTCGTTAACACATTAAGAAATTTAAAAATTTAATTATTGAAAAACATGGAACACATACAAAACACATAATACATTAATACACATACAGACAAAAATTTCATTAATAAAACTGTAGTTAACCTTTCAAATAAAATATTATCTGATTCGGAAAAGTATGTACTTTCTAAAGGACTAAATTTTAGTGTTACATCGAGAGATGTTCTTAAATTAGACCTTATTTCGGCAGTAGAGTCTGTTGCTCAAAAATTACCTTTGGAAAGTGCAAATGAATATAGAATTAGGGTAAAACTTATCTTAGAAAAACAATTTAAAATCAAATCAAATCAAATGTATACCCCGAGGAAAGGTTAGCTATAGATAAATTAAAAAAAGACACATCTATTAAAATATTGCCATCAGACAAAGGTAACGCCACAGTTATTCTGGACACTACAGAATATAATAACAAAATTAAAACTTTAACTGATGAGGGAAATTACACTAAAATACCTACAGATCCAACATTAAAAATAGAGAGACAAATTTACAATACATTATATAAACACAAACGTGAATTTACAGATCTAGAAAGATCACAACTTACACCACATTATAGTAAACCACCTCATTTCTATGGTCTACCAAAAATACACAAAACTAATATGCCACTTCGCCCTATAGTTAGTAGTATAGATTTCCGATATTATAAACTAGCAAAATTTTTATTAAACATTTTAAATCCACTTTCGGATAGAACAAATTCATATATTAAAAATACTTTAAAACGAACATTAAAATTACAAACCAAAATTTAATGGTTAGTTTGTTTTGACGTGGTGAGTTTATTTACTAATGTACTAGTTGATAAATCACTTTTAATAGTTAGAAAGAGATTAGAACATGACACAACATTAAAAGACCGCACTAAACTAAACATAAATACAATTTTGGAATTATTAACTCTGAGCTTAAAAACCACATATTTTCAATTAGAAAATGATTATTATCAACAAAATTTCGGAATGGCAATGGGCTCTTCTCTTTCTCCTTTAATGAGTAATATCTTTATGGAGGAACTCGAGAACGACATATTAAATAAATCTCTTAAAAAGCCATTAATATGGCTTAGATATGTTGATGATATTTTTACTATATGGCAACATAGCATTGACAAAATAGGAGTAATTAAAAGTTTATATGACAGAACAAATCTTGTTTGTACCGACAGTGATACACTACAAAAAGAAACAAATTACATAAAAGACATTTTAATAAAAAGCAATTACTCAAAAAATTGTATAGATAAATCGTTTAAAAGTTAGGATACTAGACAAAACAGGCAAGTTATTAATAACAATAATAATAACTGTCAAACAATTAACCTCACAATTCCTTATATCCGCGGTATTTCTGACACAATTAACAGAGTAGGAAATAAATACAACATAAGAACGACATTTAAAACAAAAAATACTCTTAGATCTCTATTAACAAAGACTAAACCAAACAATATACAGCAAAATATTAAAAATGTGGTTTATAAAATACCCTGCGAATGTGGCAAATTTTATATAGGTAAGACATCTAAACCGTTAGATGTTAGAGTAAAAGAGCATAAAAACCTTCTTAGAAAGGGCGATTTTAATAAATCTAGAATTTATCAACATGCATGGGAATCGGGTCATAAAATCAATTGGAATAATTCCAAAACGGTATTAAAAGATTCGGTAACAAAATACAGAAGATTAAAAGAAAACGCTATAATTAATTTAAATAAAAATAACTGTATTGCTGTAATCTCAAAATTCTTTCTCTCTTATATACTTTGCGGATACATAAATAGCAACCCTCGTATTGTAATTCAACACAGATTCTTGTTAACAAGCGTTAAAGGAGCAATTAAGGCGAAATCCTTACAAACTTTTCAGTCCATCCGATTGATAACACTGGGGAACAGCAATTTTGTTGACTTGGATCTGTGAATTGTTTTTGACTAATTTTTCATCTCTGAATCCAAAAATATTCTCAGTTTTTCTCTATCACATCAAGTTCTTAAGCTACAGCATACCCCTCATTTTACCTTAAAAGTGTACATACGAAAGGAAATAAGGTGAGATTTGACCAAATAGATTAGAATATTTTATTCATACAGAGTTAACATATTATTAAAAGTTAAATTGTGTTTATACAAAAAAATTAATAAAATATATTATGGTAAAAATTTCTTCTTATAGCTTTTCCTGGAGTGTTCAGTTTGTGGACATTCTCGCTTGATGCTCCAACAGTAGTCAGCCATCATACTGACATCCCATCTACCTTGATACTGCGCTTCCATAACCTTTAGATCTTGGTGGAATCGCTCGCCCTGTTCATCACTAACAGCACCAAGAATTTCTGGGAAGTCAGCAAGATGACTATGTAAGAAATGCAGTTTGATGCTCATGTTGCAACCAAGTTTTTTTAAAGCTCTCCAAGAGTTGTTGAACAATTTCGATGTAATTCGACGCTCGTGTATTTCCAAGAAAATCTTTTACAATATTTTTAAAAGCCAACCAAGCATTCCTTTCAAGTTCGGTCATTGTTTCAGTGAAATTTTCATCTTTAACGAGTTGCCGAATCTGTGGACCATCAAACACACCAGCCTTTATCTTTTCATATGACAGGCTAGGGAATGCCGAAATGATATACTTAAAGCATTCTTATTCAATTGACAAAGCCTTAACAAATTGCTTCATGAGACCTAGTTTTATATGCAAAGGCGGAAATACAATGTTTTTTCTGTCGACAAGTGGGTGATTTAAAATGTTTGGATCACCAGGTCTTAGGTCAGATCTTGGCGGCCAGTTCAATTACACCCAATGCTTCTCACGAGCTCTGCTGTCCCAGATGCACAAAAAACAGGGATACTTAGTATACCCGCATTGCTGGCCAAGAAGGAAATAGACCATTTTAAGGTCAACATAGATAATCAATTTGTGCATGTTATATTGCAACAAGTTAATAACTTTCTTTATGTCGCAATATTCTTCACGCAAAGAAACTGAATGACCTACTGGGACTGAACTGTATAAATTCCCATTATGTAGGAGAACACAGTTCAAGCTACGCTTTGAGCTATCTATAAATAATCGCCATTCAGTTGCGTTATAGTTAGATATGGCCAATTCTTTCACTAAACCTTCTACGTTCTGGCAATATATAAATCCGTCATTATTTTTGAAGTACTGCCTAAACTCACTTTCTCTGGATCGATAGTAAGTGACTTTAGCTCCTTTGTCAAACAAATTTTTTTCGTGCAGTCTTGATGCTCATAATTCCTATGCTTGTTTGAATAGTCCCAAATCTCGTGCTAAATCGTTTAACTCATGTTGATTGAATTCTTTACGAACAGAATCATTGGAAACTTTGAATTCTTCGTCGGTGGAGTCACTTCGATCTTCACTTGATTCACATTCTTGTATTTCTAAAGAAGGTAATTCTTAAAAAACTGGTACTGGAATTTCAGCTGAAAGAGGCACAGGGCGTATAACTGACGGTAAACTAGGGTACTCAATTTTATGTTTATTTTTCTTGCTGAATCCTGATGTTTTCACTATGCAAAAGTAGCAATCACTTAAGTGATCTTTGGGCTCTCGCCAAACCATTGGTATACCAAACGAAAGTTTATTACGTGTTCTCTTCGTCCACATTTGTAAACTCTCTACACATTGCTTGCACACTTTATGAGGGACCCATGATTTATCTTGATCACCTATTTTCACTTTAAAATAAGCAAAATAGGCTTGTCTGACAAATGTACTAATATTAGTCCGTTGAATGGGGATGGTAAAACTGCCACATTTATAACAAAATGAATCAGGGCTGTTTAAGCACTTACGACGAGAACTACCAGAGGCAGACATAACGAAAATCTGTAGTTGTGTATGTATACTTTGACTTCACTATATCAGAGCGACACAGACCCGCGTACTTTAGCATCTCATGCGTAACTGACCGAACTAGTTTTGGATGAGGCAACGTCACTCACTCTCCCACTCCTAGGTCGAAGTAGGTTTGCAATAGTGACTTCTGTGATTCGCCAAGCTTAGTCGGATGCGCAACAACTATAGAGAAAAAAACTTGACGTGATAGAAAAAAACTAAATAAAGTTTTGGAATTAGCATGTCAATTTACGTATAAAACAGCTTAAATATCGAACTCAACAGAAATTATTTTTCAAATTGTTCCCCAGTGTAATACATAGGTACAATTGTCAAAATCTAGACTTTCAAAGAAAATTTTCAAAGAAAAATTTAAAAAGAAAATCAAGACTTTCAAAGAAAATTTTCTATACAATAAACAAACTCAAGAAAAATTGGCAATAGTCTTTTTTTTAGGAAAAAAAAAGAGAATTCCAAAAAGAAATTCAAAGAAAAGAAATAATTTATATTCATGGAAACGGGTAGTAGTTTAATACGGTGTCTCGCACACAGGTTGTTTAGCAAGTCAATAAAGATCAAAATATATAAATAACCTGCCCCTATGCAGAGTGTTCATTAGGTTGTGAAAGGCCTTTGATACAAAGCGTTTAATAAACAAGGTGTAGAAACGAATCAACACATGTTCACTACAATCGGCGTTATCGTGTAAATTAATTGGATTCCTTTTATAAAAAATTTGAAAATTATTACTGGGAAAAAACTAGTTTACATTTAATATTCAAAGTAATCTATAATTATTGATTGATCTGTCCGTTACTTTGTGATAATTAATTTTTTAAAAAATAAATAAAACAATTTTATATGTTTAAACAAAACACACACACTTTTATTTTTAAACAAAATTTGTGTGACTATAGTTTCGTAAAACGACTTGACATTCTCAAACACAGTGTTTTTTTCTCAACTTTCTTTTTCCTTTTTGTATTTTTTACACGTTTTATTAGGTAGGTAGTAGGTTAACAATTAAGGTCTCATAAATAAAACAGAGTTTAGTTTTAAAATTAGATTAAATCATCTCCTGATGATGCTAACAAGGTTAGCGAAACGTGCGTCGAGAACTTTAAAAAAAGTGTTTCGGTGTTTAGTGGTAAATCTCTTTGAGTTTAATGTTAACTTCCTTGTTAAAATTATTCTGTGTTAATGTAATATTTATTAACCTATGTATCATATTATTGTAGGCTGCAACTTTATGTTGCTATGGGTGAGTAGACTTTTTATGTATTGTAGTATCTGTGTGTGTGGATTTATGATAAATATTAAAACTGTGATTGTTATTGATTTATTTACTTTCATTCCTATTGTAAATTCAATATTCGGGTATAAAGAATTGATATAATTTAAAACAATTATAGTTCTCTAGGTGTGCCTTTAAAACAAATAATAATATCGTCTACATATCTATACGAATATATAAAATTATTACTTATGTTACTTTATTGTTAAATATTATTGTTTCCAAATCATCAATAAATATTTCTGCTATTAATGGGCTGAGGGGATTACCCATTATTAGGCCTTCATTACAATTATAAATGTTATCGTTAAATTGGAAATAATTTTGTTTTAGACAAATATCTATTAAGGTTAATATCTCTTGTTTTATTATTATTTATTTATTACTATTTGTATTATGTTTATCTAATAATTTGGAAATGATCTTTATATAGTCTATAGGAGGAATGCTAGAAAAAAGATTTTGTACATCAAACGATATTAATTTTGCATTTGTGAGAAGAACAAATGTTAATTTATTAATTAATTCTGTAGAATTTTTGATAATGCGTTTTAGTTTAAAATTGGTATATTTTATTACATTCTCTATTAATTTCTTAGACAATTTATAACTTGGTGCAATCAAGAAAAATACGATTGGTTTTATTGGAAAGGTTTCTTTGTGTAATTTTATTAGAGAATATAATTTTGGAGGTGGTAAATTGATTCTGGATAATCTGTCTTTATATTGTTCATTCAGTATAGTTATAATATTTTTAATTGCTATTTTTATTTAATTGTTGTATTTTTCTCTGAGCTCTTTATTTATTATTAACTATACTTTTTTAACCAGATTTTTGAAAAATCTGTCAGAAAGATTATGGCGATTTTGACTAGATCTTTGTTTTACTACAATGATCAAAAAGTAAGGTTACTTTTGTTTTATAAAATTCGCGCGATTTACATATCGATACAATCATTTATTAAACTCGAAACTATTTTTCACTAAACATCAAACCACTTTTTTAAATTTCGCGATGTTAGAATCATCAGGAGATTATTCAATCTATTTCTAATACAATTTCTATGACCGCCGTATCTAATGAAGCGTATAAAAGGCTTAAACCGTGAAGTCAACTGAGCGTTACATTAATAATTGAAAAAGTTGACTGAAAGGAATACGTTCCTTTTCCCGGTTCGTAGTTTTTTTACATGTTTCTATTTGAATACTTTCATAGGTATCCAAAGCTCAATTATTATTTACAATTTTAACAAGTGTTAAATCATTAATATCTATGTTCATCATCATCCTTATTAATTCATTCAGGTATCTCCGAATGTAGGTCTCTTCCAATTCTCTCCATATTGTATTATTTTTTTCTTTATTTGGGGTTTTCGCCACGATCAAAACTCAAAAAATATCAAAATATCTGTTCTTATGTAAATAAAGAATCACTGGGTAAAAACAAAAAACCAAACGGAGACAATTTTCTCAGTGATTCTTTTTTGTAATAAATTTGCCTAACGAACAAAATTTTTAAAATATAACAATGTTCTAAAAAAATATACAAACTTTTAACGCTAACGTTTCCGGAAGTATTCTCCTCCCGTTTTCAAAACGAACCTAAAAATAATGTATATTAATTTATATAAATTATGAAAAGATAGGAAGTAAATTGTCAATGTAAGTATCATTGATATACACCAAAAATATATTTACTTTCTATATTTCATAATTTATAGAAATTAATATACTTTATTTTTAGGTTCGTTTTGAAAACGGGAGGAGAATACTTCCCGAAACGTTAATGTTAAAAGTTTGTATATTTTTTAGAACATTTTTATATTTTAAAAATGTTGTTAGTTTTTTTACATTTATTACAAAAAAGAATCACTGAGAAATTTGTCTCCGTTTGGTTTTTTATTTTTACCCAGTGATTCTTTATTTACACAACACAAATAACACACAAATAAAGAAAAAAAATATAAATGTATAAATGTATATATATATATATATATATATATATATATATATATATATATATATATATATATATATATATATATATATATATATATGAACACGCCACAATCATTCAGACATTTCTCTCCATCTTGGTCGTACTGTACTTTCTTCTTCTAAGCCAATCCTCCATGCCTCTTTATGTCAGCCACCCCTCTCATTTGTGGACAGGGAGACTGTTTGTATTGTCCTCATATATTAAATTGTTCCATCACAGCTGATACAGTGTCCGACAACAATATTTTCGGATTATATCGCCTTAGTATTGATGACCGTTCCCTATAAACAGTTTCTTTTTATAGTCCGGTTCAATACATTTTGTTGCCTATCGGCAAAAATATTTTTAGTTTCTTCAAAGGCTCCAGAGTCGGAGCGGTTGAACTTAATAATTTTGGAAAAAATAAAATATTGTTAAATTATTATTATTATTATGTAAGACTGAAACATTGTTTATTGGTTCGGGTAGTTTGAATTTATTAGTACAATAAAAATTATAACTTAAATTTAATTCGGTTTTACTCTCACTGTCACTTTGATCTACTTTAGTAATAATTGGTTCTATATTATTAGTAAATGATACATAGGAATATTCCATTTTAATAACATGATTAATCGAATTTATTCAACTTTATTTGGCAATACTATTTACAATCTTCCTAATTAATGTTGCAGCACTTGCACTTAGAGTCGGATAACTGTTTTTTGCTCTAACATTGGATTTTACCTGATGCCACATATGCTCAAATGGATTAAAAATGTAGTAGTACGGAGGGAAGGCGTAAAACAGTATGTTCGATATCGGTAGCAATGCTACCACATCCATGCTCCTTTTTAAAATTAAACGTCTTTAATATTTCTAGAAGATCACATTTTTTATATATATTTTCGAAGTATATATCGTTTTTTAATATAGGGTTCTAAATTTCCAATTTAGTGTTATTTGCTTTAGGAACTTTCTTTTTTTGGCGGTTATAACTAGCATTGTCCATTACTATTACGCTTTCCTTAGGCACATTGGGCAAAAGTCTATTTATAAACTAATCTTCAAAAAGTTCTCCTGTGGTATCGTCATGGTAGTCCAAAGAAGAATGTTTAATATTTTTGGAGGACCACCGTAAACAATTTGGAACCCCTCCATCCTCGGAACCAGCATGTAAATTTAAAATTATTTTTCCCTTGTTTGCTGTGGCTTTGGTTTTGCATTTTCTTGATGTATCTACCCATCCTTTTGCTGGCGTCTTATATGTATAGCATGTTTCATCAAGGTAGATAATGGGACGATTTTATAATCTGTATTTTTTATAGAGTTTAAGTAGTCAAACCATCGTCGCAATTGTTCTGATTCCATTAATATTTGTCTTTTATTAATGGTCCGATATGCAAAACTCATTAAAGATAATATACTCCGGAGGCTAGTTCTGCTGTAAAGAAAGTTGGTTTCTTCTTTCCTTAGTTGCTGTTGAAATGAATGCAATGCAGGGACTCTTCATAAATAGCATAAATTTTGCTTCGAATTACGTCTTTAACGCTTTTGTCAACACATTTCGTTTTACCAGAATCACTACGAACTTTTTTAGCTTTAGTTGGCTTCATCACAATATCTTCAACTATACACAATGACGTTTTCGTTAATAAATACATTTCTGCTGCTGCTGCATTTACATTAAAACCCCTATTCAATAAAGAAACATCCACATTTTTAACAATTTGCTTAGCATAGGACGATAAATATTTTCTTTTAAAATTAGCACTACCGGAGTACAATAATCATTATCTTGCCAAGAACGCCACATTTTTAACACATTTGGACTAATGAAAATACGATCGAAATTATAGAACTGCAATATTTAAGAAAATAATGCGAACTAAACTAAAATATTTCGAAACTACCAAACCAGATTTAAAATTGATTTTATCTTTTTACCCGTTATTTTATTAGGCCCGGCCCTGTATACTTTTTTCCATATTTGCCGGGTTTCGTTACGACAGGGGTTGTTGACAGTTTATTGCAGCCATTCGCTCAACATATATCTTCAACCGCACTATACACATTTTATTGCCGATACTGGCGTTCCGTTTATAACCACGTTCACGCACTATCGAGGCTCGGGGCGAACAAAATACGACATTGTACGTCAAAAGTAAAGCGAGTTCTATTAATACGCGTAGGCTATTAACATAGCCATCAATTTTAACATGTGCTACATCTGAAAAGATAATTTTTTGAGAAAAATCATCTGTTTGTTCTTTGATTCAATTGAGAAATGAACGGCACGATGTTATCCAGTGGCTTTAGTTCCTCTATCATTTGAGCCTGATATGCCATCAGAGCTAAATCCATTTGTAAAATATGCCATGCTGTTGATTCACAATCCAAATTGTTGTGGAACTTGAGCAACACTTTCACATACCAAATGAATATGCTCTTGTGAACGACCACTACGGCTATATATTGCTCTTCTTTTATTTTCCACCGAACCAGTTTCTTAAAATGTTTGTACAATTCGATTGACATAAAAAATGAAACAATCCAATTTGCTCACAAAAAAAATTCAAATAAATTTATAAACAATAATTAAAATTACAGTGATTGTGCACGGCATTATACCAGACAATTTATTCACTTATCTATACAAAAATGACAACATTGTTCATTATCAATTTTTCAAATTGGAACCGTTGGTGTGAAACACTAAACTCAAAGAGATTTACCACTAAACACCGAATCAGTTTTTTTAAAGTTCTCGACGCACGTTTCGCTAACCATGTTAGCATCGTCCGGAATCATCTCCTGATGATGCTAACATGGTTAGCAAAACGTACGGCGACAACTTTAAAAAAAGTGATTTGGTGTTTAATGGTAAATCTCTTTGAGTTTACTGTTTATAATAATTAAAAAATGTTAATACCTCTATAACAAGATTAAACGTCCATACCTTAAAAGCAGTCAAATTAAAAAATAAACTTTATTAAATAATTAAAAAAAATGATCCATCGTAAAAAGAGGCACCGAGAAAAATTTCACAAAACTTTGCATCTGTCAGTTACACATAGAGACCAGTTCCGGTCCAAAAATTATTTCTCGTCTAATAAAGGGAAAGTTCTTTAAAAGTTAATTAAAAAAAAAAGGAAAGTGTTTTCGGAAACTTTTGATGATTGATGTGGTCGGTTTAAACAAAAAATAAGATGGTTGGTGTGGTAAACGTTTCGGTCTTTTATTAGTTTGGTTAATTTGTAGAAAAAAATTAACAGGAAGTGATAAAATTTTCAATAACTTATTAAATATAATATTAATTTACAATATATTATGTTGAAGATAAACCGATGACACTGTACTTGACATGTATACTGTACTTGACAGTATACAATGACATGACAATAAAAGCAAAGTAAAGTTTTGGAGTTGTTTCCATGGCAGAAATAACTATTTTAAAACTGAAAAAGGAACGTTTATAGCTGACCAAAATGATATATGACATGGATGGAAGGACCACTTCGATAAATTGTTGAATGATGGAGGGGCAGAAGAACAGGAGGAACAGTATTCACGAAGATGGAATAGTGATAGATGAACCAACAGAAGAAGAGATAAAGGACATTATAAAAAAATTAAAAAATAATAAAAGCCCCGGCGAGGATGGCATTACAGCTGAGATGATAAAGGCAGGAGGAGAACAATTACAGAAGATCATCAGCAAAATAATAAAATTGATATGGACAAAAGAGAAGATGGCGGCTGAATGGTCAAAAGTCAAATGCGGCTGAATGGTCAAAAGGTCTTAGGCGGGGAGACCCTCTGTCAACGACTCTCTTGAATCTGATACTGGAGATGATAGTAAGGAATAGCAAGCTGAGAACTGATGGGACAATATACAACAGTGAACACCAATGTTTGGCCTTCGCAGATGATCTGACTATACTGGCAAGGACCAAAAAAGAGCTGAAGAGAACCATAAGATTAATAGAAAAAGAAGGGAAGAAGTTTGGCTTGGAAATAAATCAAAATAAGACAAAATATATGGTGATGGGACACATGCAAGATCTATCCGCAAAAGAGGGAAACATGACCATGGTAGCCATTGATGGAAGAGAATATACTTTCGAAAGACTTTAGAAATTCTACTACCTAGGAGTTACAATCGAAGAGGGCGGGCACAAAGAGCACGAAATACAGAACAGAGGAAGAGAAACTGAAAAGATGGGAAAGAAAAATGTTACGAGCTATATATGGAGGAAAGAGAACTGAAAAGGAATGGAGGAGAAGAACGAATAATGAGTTGGAAGAACTGTACAAAAGTCTAAATATAATAACATTTGCGAAAGCGCGGAGAGTGAGATGGCTTGACACGTGGAGAGACTGGGCGGAGGAAGAATGACAAATCTAGTGTTGCGCAGAAGGCCAATGGAAGAAGAGGAAGAGCAGGCCAAGAAAAAGATGGATGGGTCAAGTGCATGAAGATTTGGATACGATAAGGATGGGGGAATGGAAGGACATAGCAAACAATAGAAAGGAGATAGAATAAATAAAGTTTTGGAGTTAGAGGCGCAACAGCAACTGAGAAGGCTATTTAACAACTAGACCTACAGCTTAACGTGGGTTCCAAACCACGGTCATCATCTACCGAAAACCCCGATCAGCACCCCCCTCGGTCTATCAACCCTTGGTTTTGTACTTAACCGAAAGTATCTCGAGAAGCCTACCGACTGGCGAGTGACCAACGTAGAAAACCTCTCAGAAGGCATCCGGCCTTACCCAGCCTCGAACTGGCGTGAATGAGGGGTGATTCCTTATCAGATTTTACACTCTTACCTAGAACCATTAACAAGAATTTTGGAAAAACTTCTTTACCTGGTACGGGATTCGAACCCGCTCCACATTAACTGCCGTAACGTAAGGCTGACGCCTTAGACACCACAGCTAATGTGGCTCCGACATGACAATAGACTGTACTTAAAAAGAAATAAAACAATTTTATACCTTGTTACCTATCGCTTTTATTTGTAAATTTGTGTGACTATAGTTTCATAAAACGATTTTACATTCTCAAACACTACTTTAAAACTAAGGTTTTACAGCTGTTTATCTATCACATGTACCTAATGTTATACTTTTATTGGGGTTAATTTTTTACAATATTTTAAGTAGTGGGGATTTTCGGGGAACCGTCTGATCGTTTAATAGCTGTCTAGACGGGTCTTTATTATTCTAAAATGTTTAATTTTTTGCTTTTTGACGCTCTATGTAAAATTTTCAAATTTGTAATCTCGGGAAATATATGTCCGGTATCTATGAAATGGTTCGCAAAATTAGAGTGTTGTTTCTTTAATATGTATGCAGATTTATGTTCTTCGATCTGGTCTGAAACTTTCTGCCGGTTTGTCCCACATAGCAGCTACTGCACTCGTTGCAACTTAACATATAAACTCCAGATTTTGTATTTGGTGATGTTTTATCTTTGGCATTAAAAATTAATTTACTGGTTGACTGGGTGGCTTTAAACGTTATTTGCAAATTATGTTTCCTCAAAGACTCTACTTAACATGTATGACTATACTTCTTAATTTAAGGTGGTGAGGCAATTCGTCCATCTTAGTTCTTTTATATTGAACGAAGGCGGTATGAATGATGTCATGCCATAAAGTCATAGAAGTCACAAAGATGGCGTTACTTAATATACATAAAAATATTCTGGTAATATAAATGCGCCTGCATTTAAAGATAACCTTGAAAATGTCAGTCCTATTAGATGCTCAGCCATTGTTAGCAATGTCAGTCGAAGTTAAAGTAGACTGACATGAATTACAGTCATATTACAAGAATATTTTTTTACGAGTACCGTTTACAAGTAATTAATTTATTTTAATGTTGAAAACTTTTCTGACTACCCTCATCTATCATAGAATCATATCATAACGTTTTACCCTTAAATAACACAGTGAAGAGCAAGTGGATATCTTTTGACACTGCCCAGCAATTTATTTTCACAATTACAAGATATTTTTTTTAAATATAACAACTTTGTTTTCGCTTTGGAAAGATTGAAATATGTCATATGCTCTGTGTTCAATTGCGTTCCCCGCATAACGATAGCGAATAAAAATTGGAAGTTATATTTCATTTTGAAGTTTTGCACATTAACCTACAGGAAACATAAATGACCTGGCATTAAACATTTATAACGGCAACACAATAAACCCCTTTGTTGTTTTATGGCGGCCAGAATGGCGGCTTCAAAAACCGTAAAATGTTCTATTTTTATTATATTAATCCAGACGAAATTGAAAACATTATTTTACAAAACAAAATTCAATTTATTTCAAAACGTATTTTTTTTTTTTTTTGAAAATATGTTGGGTGATATACGGTCCAGTAAGAAGTTATTTCATTTTTCAATTGGAATTTTCGATGTGAAACAAAAAACTTGAAGAGATTTAGCAATATTTTTTTTTAATTCTCGACGCGCATTTCGCTAACCTTGTAAACATCATCAGGAGATTAATTAATTTAATGCTAAAACTAAACTATGTTCTATTTTTATGACAACAATGCTAAATAATTCGTATTACTTTCATCTTCATCTCAAAGATGGATTCAACAGTTCATAATATGCGATATCAACTGGTCCCACCAGACACAGAGCATAGTCTTGCGACCAAAGCGATTTGGCCCTACAGTCGATGGACCGGTTTCACCGTGATAACCATGATTTTTTCCGTTTGGGATTTTCGAAATAAATCCATTTTCCATCACCCGTTACTATTCGATGCAGAAATGACTTCCTTTCATTCTTTTGAAGCAGCATTTCACTGAAGATTTTTCGATTTTCTATTTAACGGTCCCCCACCCATCTTCCCATCGCTTGTAATCGTTCACGAATTGCGACTCGCCTCACATTCAACTTTTTACCAATTGTTTTAGTTTATGTTGGGTCTTCATCCAATAAACGGCAATTCTGCATCTTCAAACTTTTTCTGCCTACCTGGACGTTCTTTGTCTTGAACGTTGAAATCACCGTATTCGAATTGTCGAAAGCACGTTTCACATGTTCTTGTGGTTGGAGCATGCTCATCGTAAGTCTCAACCAGCAAACGATGATTTTCAGTGGCTTTTTTCTTTTGATGAAACAAGAAACGTAATAAATGCCGGAAATGCATGTTTTCAGGCACAAAACTCGACGTTTTCAAAAAATTATATATCTATAACGCTGTTATTTTGGCGAAATGTAACTTGGCTAGTGGCTAGCTTGGCTAGCTTTATGGCTAGTGAAATCTATTGCAATATATATATATATATATATATATATATATATATATATATATATATATATATATATATATATATATATATATATATATATATCATCATCATCATCATCAGCCCGTATCGATCCACTGCTGATGTTAAACACTCTGTGCATGTTTTCAGGCACAAAACTCGACGTTTTCAAAAAATTATATATCTATAACGCTGTTATTTTGGCGAAATGTAACTTGGCTAGTGGCTAGCTTGGCTAGCTTTATGGCTAGTGAAATCTATTGCAATATATATATATATATATATATATATATATATATATATATATATATATATATATATATATATATATATATATATATATATATATATATCATCATCATCATCATCAGCCCGTATCGATCCACTGCAGGATGAAGGCCTCTTCAGCATGCTTCCAACCTTCACGGTCCTGGGCTTTCCTCTGTCACTCGGGTCCAATATACTTAACGATGTCATCAATTCATCGTGCTTTCGGTCTTCTTCGCGGACGTTTGCGATCAAGCGGTATCCACTCCAGGATTGCCTTGGTCCATCTGTCGTCCCATCGCCTTTCTCCATATGTCGTCTCATCGCCTCGCTATATGGCCTGTCCATCTCCATTTCAACTGTTTTACTCTTCCAATGATGTCACAGACTTTTGTTTGTTCCCTGATCCATGCGCAGGACTTTCTGTCTCGTCTTGTAATGCCAAGCATACATCTTTCCATTCCCCTCTGTGCCACCCGAAGTTTTTGAATTGATTGCGATGTGAGTGTCCAGGTTTCACTTCCGTATGCCATAACGGGTAGAACGCACTGATCGAATACTTTTCTTTTCAGGAAAAGTGGGAGTCTGCTCTTAAACACTCTGTTGAGCCTACCAAATGCCTACCAGCCACATTTAACACGCCGTTCCACCTCCCGGGCGGTATTCCCCTCCATGGAAATCCTCTGCCCAAGATATATAAAGCTGTCCACAATCTCTAAATCCCTTCCTAAAACTGAAATTCTTCTGTCCTGAGCGAAGTTATTAAACATAACCTGACTCTTTTTCAGGTTTATTTTCAAGCCAAATGGTTCGCCAGCCCTTTGCAATTGTTGTATGCGTCTTTGCAGCTCCTCTGGGTCTTGTGAAATGAGAATAATATCATCTGCAAATCTAAGATGGTTTAAGTTTGCACCATTGGTCTTTACACCATCCTGTTCCCAATTCAGTTTACGGAATACTGCCGTACACCTCGTTCTATATTAATTCCCACTTCAAGATCATCAAGGTGAATTGTGGCTGTAGCTCCATCATATATCGATTCTAATAGGTTTACATAGGCTCTCTCTACACCTTGGCTAAGCAGTGCATCCATTATCGCATGCTTTGAGATGGAATCAAATGCTTTTTCGTAGTCGATAAAAGCCAAGCACAGTGTCATGGTGTATTCGTTGTGCCTTTCTATGACCTGCTGTACAACCTGGATGTGATCCATTGTACTGAATCCACTTCTGAATCCTGCTTGTTCTCTTGGTTGTGCGTCATTCAGTTTTTTTAATATTCTTTTAGAAATTATCTTAGTGAAAACTTTGTACATTATAGGAGGCTTATTGAACGGTAGTTCTTTAAATCTTCCTGTGCTCCTTTTTTTATGTAAAAGGATCACTTCTGTTTTTTTTATAAGTCAGGTACTTTTTGTTCTTTGAGCCATTTTGAGTATAATTTTGCCAGTGTTTTATGTAACGTCCGACCACTAGCTTTTAGCATTTGGACTCTTACACTATCCTTTCCTGGAGCCTTGCCGTTTTCATCGATTCTATAGCATTTGTTACTTCCTCCGCTAGGATATCTGGCATTTGTTCTTCCGTGGATATTGTTGTCTTTGATTGGTTCTGATCTTCAAATAACTGGGAATAAAATTTTCTGACAATCTCTAACATTTGGGTACGCGCCCTGCACACTTTGCCACCCTCACGCTTTAAAGCATATATTTGCGTTTTTTGTTTCTCAGCTTCTGTTTAGCTTTGTTAATTCCTTTGTTTTCTTCCAGGGTTTTTTGCACTAGCTGCATATTGAATCGGCGCGTGTCCTCTCTGATACGTTTTCTTATAGTTTTGCAGAGCTCAGTGTACTCGACCCTGCCAAAAGGACTACCTGGATTTCTCATTGCTCGCCGTTTCTTCATTAAATCAATGGTCTCACTGGAGATTTTTGTTTGCTTGAGACACTTTTCTTCTGGTGCAATTGAAGCAGCCATTTGAAGTACATTGTTGGCGATTTCTTTATATTGAACTGATATTTCCACCTCCTCTGGATCTGTTAACGCAGCAAACCGGTTTGACAAAGCAATCTCAAAATCGCTTCCTCTCTCCAGCAGTTTTGCAGAATCCACCTTGCCCTTCTTTGATCTTACCATTCTTTCGCGCTCTTTTCGACAGCCAATCCGAACCCTTGCTCGTACCGGTATTCGCTAGTTCGGTAGTCACTTCCAACATAAAAATTGTTAAGGACAGTACAATTGGTAAATATTGTTTTATCGTTGGCCATGATGTAGTCAATTTCGCTTGTGAGCCCAGATGGACTTTTCCATGTCCATTTTCTGCGGATATTTTTCTTTTAGAATGAATTCATAATATATAGTTCTTGTCCTTCAGCAAAATCAACCAATCTGTCACCTCTATTGTCTCGCTCACCAGTTGTACCAATTCTGGCATTAAAATCACCCATCAGGATTTTTACCTACATTTCTCAATTTCGTCATCCCTATGGCTTATTGTTGGTGCATAAGCTTGGACGATTTGAAGCCTAAACTTTTTATTCAGCTGAATGACGCATTGGGCTAGTCGGTCGGATGTACTTTCAAATTTTACCACACTGTCCTTGAGCTTTCGGTTGATGAGAAATCCAATTCCGCCACATCGGCCATTTTCCGTACCTCAAGTGTAGAGTGCGTGTCCAGTTAGTTCCAGTTTGATTAACTCTTCACCCTTTCTTCGTGTTTCACAGAGCCCAATAATATCCCAATGTATATTGTCAAGTTCGATTTAACAGTTCTTGCAGTCGGGCCTATATATATATATATATATATATATATATATATATATATATATATATATATATATATATATATATATATATATATATATATATATATATATATATGGAGGTGCAGTTTGCAGTTGTATAGCCCCAATAGTTGTATAGTATGAAAGGGGGGTGTTTCATATAGTTCCAGATATATTTCGCATGGCCCAGTTCATATTATTTTAATGTCCTAATTTTCCTATTTTAATGTTTTTTTTCTAATTCTTGACGCGCGTTTCGCTAACCATCTTAGCATCATCAGGAGATAATTTAATTTAATGCTAAAACTAAACTATATTCTCTTTATATGACAACAATGTAACTATATTCTATTTATATGACAACAATGTTAAATCATTTATTTCTCTCAAAAACAGATTTCTCTCAAAAATGGTTTCCGCGCAAAAAAAATTTTGGTATTTTAAGGCCAACCATTCATTAAGTCAAATTTTCACATCTTCGTAAAAATGTAAGTGTTGCTCTAAAAGTCCGACCTGATGTCCGAAGGGACTAAATCCGGTGAATACGGCGGGTGGGGTAGGACATCCTATATAAAGTTTTCGAAATAGTTTTTTAGACATTATTTGTTTAAATATGGGGTCAAACATTGTCATGTTGAAAAATGACTTTACCATGTCTTTGGGCTTATTCGGGTCGTTATTGCTTCAATACGTGGTTCAATTTTATCAATTGATGCCGATATCGATCGCCAGTAATCGTTTCACCAGGTTTCAGCAGCTCCTAATACACAGCTCTCCAACTATCCTACCAAGTACACAACAAAGTCTGTTTTCTTCTGTTTGTATATATAGCACTGGTTGTGATGTTAAAGGCAAGCCTGGGTTAACCCATAATTATTAGACCAGACCAGATTAACTGGCTATTTCAATGACGGGACGTGATCGCACACAACTCACGCCATCATACGGCGAATGCTCGTAGCAATCTGGTCTGGCCCCGATCGTCTCTCCGAACTGCTTTCCTTGCGTTCGTCTAGAGCTCGGCTGATGACGGCTGAAAGGCTAGAAACCGGTCCCGAGAGACACGTGACGTTGCATGATTGACAGTTCGGCGAAGGCGATCGGTGGCACCACGTGGAGAAAGGGTGAAAGGTTTCTGTAATATTTCCCTCCACGGTTCCGTTACGCTACCTTGTGGGCATACCTGGTACTATACCCGAGGTTCCAGGCAGAATGTTACGAGCGGTCCTGACTGCTACGAGCATTCGCCGTATGATGGCGTGAGTTGTGTCCGATCACGGCCCGTCATTAAAATGGCCAGTTAATCTGGTCTGGCCCCGATCGTCTCTCCGAACTGCTTTCCTTGCGTTCGTCTAGAGCTCGGCTGATGACGCCTGAAAGGCTAGAAACCGGTCCCGAGAGACACGTAACGTCGCATGGTTGACAGTTCGGCGAAGGCGATCGGTGGCACTACGTGGAGAAAGGGTGAAAGATTTCTGTAATATTTCCCTCCACAGTTCCGTTACGCTACCTTACTACTATCCCGTTTTTTTTTAATTCTGTTGAGAGATTTTTTTAATACAACCGCAAATAGTTGGATGAAAAGGAAATTTGACATGGAGCGTGACCCTGAAAATTGCAAACTTTGTTATTAAATATCTCGCGTTCTAAACGATCAAAAAAGCTTAAACTTCAAGATTTATTAGTAAACGTTATTCTTAGTCACAAAATCTATCGAAAAGGGGTTTTATGCTAGAACTATCTCAAAATAATTAAACGAACGCAAAAATTCCGATTCAAATAATAAATATCTTAAATTAATGTTAATTTAATTAAAAAAAAAATAACTTAATAATCCTTCGACAAAGATCTATTTTGAAATGTGCTGTTTACTTTTGTTTTTGTACTTTTTGGCTCATTAGAAAATATAGGAGCTTTATTTAACTTTCCTGAATTCACTGGATAATGTAACACGTAAAGGATGTATGGAGAAATACTTCATGTAGTTAACATGGAACCACGTACAAAGTGCCTTTGTCTGCGACATCGAAACCAAATTATTTTAGTTCGCTCCGCTACTAGGTCGTGTATAGTTAATATTGTTATATTCATAATTTTGTTTAACATAATAATTGTTTTAGCGCTAAAAGGGAGACGTGTAGATATGTTTGTCTTGTATTATTTCGAATTCAATTTTCTGAACAAAGCAAAATCATTCACCGGCTATTTTACATGGTTTATTATGCTCCGCTCAATTTAAATCATTTCTTATACTTCAATGGTTTCCAAATTAGCATGATTTTTATATGACATATTATTGGATTTTTCAACATCTCTTACCACTACGTTATTCGCGCTCAGATTCAAACAATCTGGGTGCTTGTCAGTAGGTGATGTATCCCTGATATGACTGTATTTTTCCTTTACACTGTCAATATATTAATTGGTAAATTTCACATCTAAGTCTAACACATTTTCACTAATGAGACAGTGCCAGCATTTCAAAATACTTGTAACACCTGGAAATTTCTTGATTAAATTTGGCTTAGCAGTTCTTTTTCTGGAAGGAAATGGGACTTTCTTACAAGAAAACCGCTCTACAATTTTTTTCTTGTGACTATATTAAAGTATTCTTCGTCTTCTTCAGCACTAGTAGAATCCACATCACTTTGTTCAGATTCAAAATTTTCCTACCTTTCTTCTACTCTCTCAGATCCATCTTCGACATCATAATCGATGGGTTCGGGATGTTGTTGAGACACCAGTGAACGTTTTTTACATCTCTTCCCTAAAACTTTGATTGATAAAATCGTATTCCAAACAAACTTATATGTGCTTCAGAGTCGTGGAGGTGACACTCATTTATACCAACAAATGCTAAGGAAATTGAAACTTGCATTGTCATAAACATTTTGTATTGACTACTGGTCAGCCAAACCAGAATTAAGAGATCACTACAGTAGATACAGTGATTTCATAGATTTCTCTTCGAAACATTTACCGTTGCTAATAAACAGCAATTTTTTTTTGTTATTACCTTTCGCGATGCTCCACTCCAAAAAAAAAAACAGGAATAACAGAATGACAATTCGATAACAGAATGACAACGTTTGTACGTACATACAACGTATGAACATTCCGTCCGAGGAAAAACACACGCACTCACTACGATCGGTCTAGCCAGGCGCGGCGTCTCGTCGCTTGGCTTCGCGTCGCCGGCAGTGTGAAAGGAGCCTTAGGATATATATGGACACCGCAAATAACCAGTTGGTGACCAAGACAAACAAAGGGTGGGATACACAAACCACAAAAGATAAATGATACCAGTGATGATGTTCCTTTTGGTGACTCAGAATAGAGAAGCATGGAGATATATTAGATGGAGATGGAGCTCAGTTGTATCCGAAGACCTTTCAATATGACAAAAACATTTTTAAAACATTTTAAAAACGTTAAAGGAAACAACGTTAAGAAAGTCATAAACATTTTACATCGTATTATTTTGCAGTAATAAAATAAATAGCTACATAATAGCGAAAAGAATGAAATGGTGACGAAACAGAACGTCCGAGTCAACGACAGTCGAGGGGAATTAATGATGTACTTTTATCGATTTCATAAAAGTGAGTTGTGCCCTCTCCTCCGTGGAGTCCGCAATAACAAGTTATTACGGCGGAAAATTATAGCTCTGCGCCAGGCCAACGGCATAATCCGAAGATATACGATGGCATTTCGTGGGGAAATGGGTTCCGGGCCGGGCGTTACACGCCCAACACATGTAAATTGTTTTAAAACGTCCTATGCGGTCCTATTTTCGAATTTAAACACGTGATTATGGCTTAATATGTGACTCTTTACCCAAACAAACAATTTCGTTCCACTTGGAATATTCATTTTAAATTTACAGCGTCGGAAATTTGGTTAAAATTTGTTAAAGGTCGGAACAGAAATTGATTTTTTCTGAAAAAAACTAATTGTTCTTTAAAGGATCTCATATTTTTAATGATATTGCTTCAGATTTGGAATATGACATTTACAATGTCACTTTAGAAGGTATTTAAAAACAAACAGAATATATGTACGATCATTTGTGATAATGTATCTACTAACATAACACATAAATGTATCTACTAACATAACATAACATAATTGAAATACTTAAGAGGGAATTCCTGCCTCAAAATGAGTCATTTTTCAGAAGTGTTTTTAAAGGTGATAAGGTAATTGTATGATTTTAAAGTTTTAACATCATTTTATTTGATCTTTGCAGAGTACAAAATTATTATTATTTTTTAATATAAAATAGCGGCTTAGTAATTTTTTTCAGGTGTCTCTTGCGAAAAGTCCAAAAGTGCTGCACTCGTCACTCACAAAAAAATCCTTTCTGTTTCTGATATATTCACGGGAAGGATAAACTTATAAAACTATATAAAAGGATTAAATTAAAAATGAAGTAAGGTTTAAAACAAAAAATGTTCAAAATTTGTACTATTTTTTCGACATTTTTATCCCAAAAAGTAGTTTATTTACACGAAATCTTTAAAACTTTAGGTACATCCTACCGATAATGATATAGAAAAAAGCCTCCCAAAGTTTCAGCCAAATCGATCAGTAATTTTTTCAGTTACAGAGCGAGCAGTTTTTGAAAACACAGTTTCGAGATAATCGCGTTTAAAGTCAGTACGATAAAGCGATTAGTTTTAATGTCTTACCGATCAATCGGCCATCCCAGCTTCGTATAATAAACCTTCAGCCTTTTCGAAAAGCTGGTTTTCTTCAACCTGCTGCTGTTTTCAGGTAGTACGAGCTACTTTTGTCTCGCAAAAACTCCTCCGCTTCTGTCTCGTTACTCGCGCCTCATCGGTTGTTCCGGCAAAAACTTTGGCATAGGTGCCAATATTATACTTGCACTATACACATAATTACACTTGCACTAGCACTTGTACCCGGCCCGAAACTTTCTCCGTGTTTATCAGTAAATTGATTACCTTAATAATGCCTTTTGTAGAATTTTTCGAGCGATATTATATAAGGACATAAAAAAGATATCTTAAATAATATAAAACGCACTGGAATGTGCATCATCATCGTATTAAAAACAATCATTTTATAGATATGAACAATGTTAAATTATTATATTCAGAAAAGAAAAGTAAAAAATTAGACTTAAATGAAATATTGTAAAAAATATTGTTAAGAAATGGTCAGACAATAACCGCAATAACCAGCTAAATTTTCAAAATATCTCGGTAATAGGGGTATTTTAAAATCATATTGTAATGAATAGCCCGTTTTTTACCTGTTGATATTTACAGCTCGGCATCTAAGGTTTGGATGCGCAGTAGCCTAACGGCCTAACGCCTCAGAGCTCAATCGTAGCAGTGTATTCATCGTGCTAACATCGGTTAAGCACTGCACATTCACAAAACTCTTCGTTCTCTGTCTCTGTTAGACATTGACACACTCACTCTTTCATTTGCGCATCTCAAAGGCCAAGATGCTAATTAAGCTGTCTGGGTTGCGATATGCGGGCTCCGGCGCACTCAACTGTATGTGCGATAACTCCGTAAATATTTAATAACGCCTCAGAGGTCAATCGTAGCAGTGTATTCATCGTGCTAACATCGGTTAAGCACTGCACATTCACAGAACTCTTGGTTCTCTGTCTCTGTTAGACAGTGACATACTCACTCTTTCATTTGCGCATCTCAGAGGCCAAGATGCTAATTAAGCTGTCTGGGTCGCGATATGCGAGCTCCGGTGCACTCAACTGTATGTGCGATAACTCCGTAAATATTTAATAACGCCTCAGAGGTCAATCGTAGCAGTGTATTCGTCGTGCTAACATCGGTTAAGCACTGCACATTCACAGAGCTCTTCGTTCTCTGTCTCTATTAGACAGTGACACATTCACTCTTTTATTTGCGCATCTCAGAGGCCAAGATGCTAATTAAGCTGTCTGGGTCGCGATATGCGGGCTCCGGCGCACTCAACTGTATATGCGATAACTCCGTAAATATTTAATAACGCCTCAGAGGTCAATCGTAGCAGTGTATTCGTCGTGCTAACATCGGTTAAGCACTACAGATTCACAGAACTCTTCGTTATCTGTCTCTGTTAGACAGTGACACATTCACTCTTTCATTTGCGCATCTCAGTGGCCAAGATGCTAATTAAGCTGTCTGGGTCGCGATATGCGGGCTCCGGCGCACTCAACTGTATGTGCGATAACTTCGTAAATATTTAATAACGCCTCAGAGGTCAATCGTAGCAGTGTATTCGTCGTGCTAACATCGGTTAAGTACTGCACATTCACAGAACTCTTCGTTATCTGTCTCTGTTAGACAGTGACACATTCACTCTTTCATTTGCGCATCTCAGAGGCCAAGATGCTAATTAAGCTGTCTGGGTCGCGATATGCGGGCTCCGGCGCACTCAACTGTATGTGCGATAACTCCGTAAATATTTAATAACGCCTCAGAGGTCAATCGTAGCAGTGTATTCGTCGTGCTAACATCGGTTAAGTACTGCACATTCACAGAACTCTTCGTTATCTGTCTCTGTTAGACAGTGACACATTCACTCTTTCATTTGCGCATCTCAGTGGCCAAGATGCTATTTAAGCTGTCTGGGTCGCGATATGCGGGCTCCGGCGCACTCAACTGTATGTGCGATAACTCCGTAAATATTTAATAACGCCTCAGAGGTCAATCGTAGCAGTGTATTCGTCGTGCTAACATCGGTTAAGCACTGCACATTCACAGAGCTCTTCGTTCTCTGTCTCTATTAGACAGTGACACATTCACTCTTTCATTTGCGCATCTCAGAGGCCAAGATGCTAATTAAGCTGTCTGGGTCGCGATATGCGGGCTCCGGCGCACTCAACTGTATATGCGATAACTCCGTAAATATTTAATAACGCCTCAGAGGTCAATCGTAGCAGTGTATTCGTCGTGCTAACATCGGTTAAGCACTACAGATTCACAGAACTCTTCGTTATCTGTCTCTGTTAGATAGTGACACATTCACTCTTTCATTTGCGCATCTCAGTGGCCAAGATGCTAATTAAGCTGTCTGGGTCGCGATATGCGGGCTCCGGCGCACTCAACTGTATGTGCGATAACTTCGTAAATATTTAATAACGCCTCAGAGGTCAATCGTAGCAGTGTATTCGTCGTGCTAACATCGGTTAAGTACTGCACATTCACAGAACTCTTCGTTATCTGTCTCTGTTAGACAGTGACACATTCACTCTTTCATTTGCGCATCTCAGAGGCCAAGATGCTAATTAAGCTGTCTGGGTCGCGATATGCGGGCTCCGGCGCACTCAACTGTATGTGCGATAACTCCGTAAATATTTAATAACGCCTCAGAGGTCAATCGTAGCAGTGTATTCGTCGTGCTAACATCGGTTAAGCACTGCACATTCACAGAACTCTTCGTTCTCTGTCTCTGATAGACAGTGACACACTCACTCTTTCATTTGCGAATCTCAGAGACCAAGATGCTAATTAAGCTGTCTGGGTCGCGATATGCGGGCTCCGGCGCACTCAACTGTCTGTGCGATAACTCCGTAAATATTTAATAACGCCTCAGAGGTCAATCGTAGCAGTGTATTCGTCGTGCTAACATCGGTTAAGCACTGCACATTCACAGAACTCTTCGTTCTCTGTCTCTGTTAGACAGTGACACATTGACTCTTTCATTTGCGCATCTCAGAGGCCAAGATGCTAATTAAGCTGTCTGGGTCGCGATATGCGGGCTCCGGCGCACTCAACTGTATATGCGATAACTCCGTAAATATTTAATAACGCCTCAGAGGTCAATCGTAGTAGTGTATTCGTCGTGCTAACATCGGATAAGCACTGCACATTCACAGAACTCTTCGTTATCTGTCTCTGTTAGACAGTGACACATTCATTCTTTCATTTGCGCATCTCAGAGGCCAATATGCTAATTAAGGCGTCTGCGGGATATGCGGGCTTCGGCGCACTCAACTGTATGAGCGATAACTCCGTAAATATTTAATATTCTTATTTTTTTTTTCTTGTCAGTGTACTCTCAATATATTATATTTTCGAAATTAAATTTCTAAAGGGATTTCCCCCCGTAAACGTGGCGAAAAACCCAAAAAGAAGAAACAATATGTAATTATCTTAGATTTAAATATACTACTTTCTTCCGAATTATTGTTTTCTTAAGGTTCTTGGTCCCAGTTAAACAAAATTTGTATGCATTTATATACGAAATTGTATCCTGACTTACACGAATTCGACTTACACGGTTGTCGTTCGGTCTCACCTATCGCGTAAATTAGAGTTATTACTGTATTGCATTTTATTTTTAAGTCAGCGTAAGGGGCCAGGAAAAACTGAATTCCGTTCGACTGATATAAACACGACGATGTGACATTGCCAAATGTTAAGAAAATGTTCAAAAGATCTAACCAGTTTTCCACAGAAATGACTGCATTTTACATATAAGTTTTAAGAATATTTTTTGTACAAAATGATGTAAACGATCGTTGGTTAAAGTTAACGAAAGTATATTCTCTTACACCTTGTATAATAATCTAAAGTAAACATTAAAATTGTTAAAAGCTTTTTATAAAATTAAAATCAAACTCAATAACCAGAAATTTTTACGTGTGAACGTGGAATAGAAAACTCTCGAAAAAAGCTCTTCGCTCCCCTATTATTATATTAAAAAAAAAGGCGGCGCAGGGTTCTCGAAACACAACACATCCCCCGTTCAACCCCGACCCCATTCGCCCCTAATATCCTTCGCGGAGCGCAAAACAAAGCGTCGCCGTGCACAAAAATGCCTCATTAATTGAACGGCGAGCGTTTGTTAAATATATTTTGCGGGTGTAAAAGTGGAAATGCCGGGGATTTGCGGGTATTTTCTTCTATCTCGATGGCTTTACCGTTACATGGAAATTTGCCATTACAGAGCCGGGGTTTTAGGGTACGGCTTTTCGTGATTTTGCTGGGCTGGCGTGCTCCCACCCCACTTCATTCTTCCCCTTGGTATATCCCTTAATAAACCGGACATTTTAAGGATGAGGTGATCCATTAGGTGTTAAACGTAATTTTTGCCATTTTTTCTTGAATATTACATTAATATTAGCGAGAAAATGGAATATCATATATACATCACTTATTCTCTTTCCCTTAATGAATATAATTGACAAGAACAAATTGACAAACATGCGAGGATTGCTATTTATGTATCCGGAATTATCAACAATGGTATTGCTAGGTGCCATCTGACATATAAATCGTAAATTTGACATTGTTGACTGTAAATATACTCAGAACGTTTGGTCATCCAGGTGCTATTTGTGTTGGTTAGTGACTTGAAAATTTCATCTCAGTCATAAAATTAAATTAACTCGTAAAAATTTTCATATGATGATTTCGTATGACTTTCAACGTGGATTACACGGGGGAACAATTTAAAAAATAATTTCTGTTGAGTTCGATATTTAAGCTGTTTTATACGTAAATTGACATGATAATTCCAAAACTGTACTTAGTTTTTTCTATCACGTCAAGTTTTTTTCTCTACAGTTGTTGCGCAGCTTGGCGAATTACAGAAGTCACTACTGCTCTCATGCGGGCGAACCTTCTTCGACCTAGGAGTGGGGGCGTGAGTGACGTTGCGTCATCCAAAACTAGTTCGGTCAGTTACGCATGAGATGCTAAAGTACGCGGGTCTGTGTCGCTCTGATATAGTAAAGTATAGTGAAGTTCGTTATGTCTGCCTCTGGTAGTTCTCGTCGTAAGTGCTTAAACAGCCCTGATTCATTTTGTTATATTTGTGGCAGTTTTACCATCCCCATTCAACGGACTAATATTAGTACATTTGTCAGGCAAGCCTATTTTGCTTATTTTAAAGTGAAAATAGGTGACCAAGATAAATCATGGGCCCCTCATAAAGTGTGCAGAGAGTTTACAAATGTGGACGAAGAGAACACGTAATAAACTTTCGTTTGGTATACTAATGGTTTGGCGAGAGCCCAAAGATCACTTAAGTGATTGCTACTTTTACATAGTGGAAACATCAGGATTCAACAAGAAAAACAAACATAAAATTGAGTAACCTAGTTTACCGTCAGGTATACGCCCTGTGCCTCATTCAGCTGAAATTCCAATGCCAGTTTTTCAAGAATTACCTTCTTTAGAAATATAAGAATGTGAATCAAGTGAAGATCGAAGTGATTCCACCGACAAAGAATTCAAAGTTTCCAATGATTCTGTTCGTAAAGGATTCAATCAACATCAATTAAATGATTTCGCACGAGATTTGGGACTATCCAAAAAGCATCGGAATTATTAGCATCAAGACTGCACGAAAAAAATTTGCTTGACAAAGGAGCTAAAGTCACTTACCATCGATCCAGAGAAAGTGAATTTAGGCAGTACTTCAGAAATAATGACGGATTTGTATATTGCCAGAACGTATAAGGTTTAATGAAAGAATTGGTCATTTCTAACTATAACGCAACTGAATGGCGATTGTTTATAGATAGCTCAAAGCGTAGCTTGAAGTGGTATGTGTTAAGTAAATATGCGGCAAAAATGCAAGAGGTTATTCCTTGTCCTATTCTAAGAATATTTTGTCCTATGATGAAAAACCCCTTTGTTTCGAAGATACAGGGCGAACAAAATTTGCGACAACCATATTCGATATTTGTTGAAATCATTAGTGTAAATAAAAGTAGGGTGTACGTCAATGAGTTTATCAAGTAAATTTTTTTTTTCGATCTCGATGACTTTGAACGGCTGTTTTATCTAGTAAGTGGATTTCATCGGTCGCATTTGTTTACATAGATTGAGTGACGTTTGGCTGTTTGACGTGTCTTAAATAGTGAGTGAAGTCCTCTATCATAATGCATACAAACGCCGAGATGACTGGCATGCACTTCATGTATGGACTTGCTGATGGTAATATATTACAAGCTAGGCGATTGTACAGTGAACCATTTCCAGCCCGTAATGTCCCCGACCATAAAATTTTCCTGGTAGTTCTACGCGAAAAATTGCAAATAATTTGAATGTGAGTCACTGGACAGTTTAGAAAACTGTCGTATGAAATGAAACGTATCTTTATTATTCCAAATGTGCTAAAAATGTGGCGTTGTGCTTCCGGTAGTGCTAATTTAAAAGAAAACATTTATTGTCCGATGCTGAGCAAATTGTTAAAAATGTGTATATTTCTTTATTCAATACGGGGCTTAATGTAAATGCACTCGCCGCAGAAACGTCTTCATTAACGAAAACGCCGTTGTCTACAGTTAAAAATATTGGGACGAAGCCAATTAAAGTCAAAAAAGTTCGTAGTGATTTTGAAATGTTTTGTGTGACAAAGACTTAAGTCGAAGCAAAATGTATGCTGTGTATGAACAGTAAACTGTGCCTGCATTGCATTAATTGCAACAGCGACTAAGGAAAGATGAAACCAACATTCTTTGAATCAGAACTAGCTTCCGGAGAATATTATCTCTAATGGGTTTTGCATATTGGACCATTAACAAAAGACAAATATTAATGGTATCATTATCTACCTTGATGAAAGATGGTTCTATATATATGAGACATCAAGAAAATGCCAAACCAAAGCCCCAGCAAACAAAAGAAAAATAATTACAATTTTACATGATGGTTCTGAGAATGGATGGGTTCTAAATTTTTTAGGGTTGTCCTCCAAAAATATTAAACATTCATCTTTGGACTACCATGACGACACCATAGGAAAACTTTTTGGAGATTGGTTTATAAATACCCTTTTGTCCAATGTGCCTAAGTAAAGCGTAATTGTAATGGACAATACTAGTTATCATAATCGTCAAAAAAATAAAGTTCCTAATGCAAATAACACTAAATTCGAAACTCAGAACTATATGTTAAAAAACGATATGTACTTCGAAAATAGATATAAATAATGTGATCTTCTAGAAATATTAAAGACATTTAATATTAAAAAGGAAAATGGATGTGATACCATTGCTGCCGATATAGAACATGCGGTTTTACGCCTTCCCCCGTATTATTGTATTTTTAATCATATTGCGCATATGTGGCATCAGGTAAAATCCAATGTTAGAGCAGAAAACATTTATCCGACTCTAAGTGCAAGTGCTGCAACATTAATTAGGAAGATTGTAGATAGTATTCCCAAAGAAAGTTGGATAAATTTGATTAAACATGTTATTAAAAAAAGAATATTCCTATGAATCATTTACTAATAATCTAGAATCACTTATTATTGATGTAGATAAAAGTTACAGTGACAGCGAAAACAAATTAAATGTATAATTAAATTTAAGTTATAATTTTTATTGTACTAATAAATTCAAAATACACAAACCAATAAACAATGTTTTAGTCATACATAATATATATATATATATATATATATATATATATATATATATATATATATATATGTATATATATATATATATATATATATATATATATATATATATATATTATATATATATATAATATATATATATATATATATATATATATATATATATATATATATATATATATATATATATATATAATATATATATATATATATATATATATATATATATATATATAATATATACATATATATATATATATATATATATATATATATATATATATATATATATATATATATATATATAATACGCAGTTGGCATTGTATTGTTTAGCTGTTACTATAATAGAACTTAACGGACAACATACATATTACCCTAGCACATTAAGTCAAGATCATCTTAAGCAAACCCGTCAGTGGAAGAGAAGATTGGAAAAAAACATAGAAGATTTACGTGGCAAGGCAGATATAATGAAAGAATACTTGGAAGGCCAACCATCTAGAAAAGTGACCAGAAAAGCCAAAGCCATTGCCAAAAAGGCAAGAATAGATACACGAATCAAAGAACAAGTAATTTCATATATAGACCAATGTAGAGAAAAAGCAAAAGCCAAAGGAGCAAGGTTACGTAGATATTGTGAGAATAAGAAAAGGAAGGAGCAAAACGCACACTTTTATAAAAATCAAAAACAGTTTTTTCGAGATCTTGAAACGAATGAACTTAGTAAATCTAATACCCAAAACATCGACCCAACAACATGTTACGAATTTTGAAAAACAACTTGGAAAGTATCGGAGGGGTCCAACACATCAGCAGCCTGGATCTCAGATATCAAAAACCTTCAAGAATGCCTACGGGAAATGAATGTGGCTGAATTTACAACAGAAGAGGTCCGTAACGACATAAGAAAAACCCAAAACTGGAAAGCACCAGGGCCAGATAGCATCCAGAATTTCTGGATCAAATATTTAGATGCCATACATGGCAATGTATCACGTTGCTTCAGTAAAGCACTAACTCACCCCGAATCTATTCCGCAATTTTTATCTGAGGGTAATACATATTTACTATATAAGAAAAATGAAAAGGTGCAGCTAAATAACTATCGACCTATAACTTGTCTCTCAGCATTCTATAAGTTACTTACATCATTAGTAAACGAAAAAATATATCATCACTGTTTAGATAATAATATCCTAGAAGAACAAAAAGGATGTGCAAAACAATCTGCGGGATGTAAGCATCAACTTACTAGAGATGCAATTGCCCTGAAGCACGTCCAGAGAAAAAAGCGTAACCTTAACTTATGCTACTTTGACTACAGTAAGGCCTTCGACTCTGTCCCTCATGATTGGCTAGTTAAAGTTTTGGAAATTTACAAAATCTGTCCTAAAATCAGAGCAATGCTTACTCACTTAATGAAGTCTTGGAAGACGAATATATGGATATCGGGAGAATATGCTGGAAGAGTCAACGTTGAAAAGGAAATTTTCAAGGGAGACTCTTTGTCGCCAGTGTAGTTTTGTCTGGCCCTAAATCCTATGTCCACGATTATCAATCAGTCTGCAAGCGGGTTTAGGTTCCAGTTAACAAACAGCAGAAGGTTATCACATCTGTTACATATGGATGACCTAAAACTGTACGCAAAATCCCAGAGCAAACTCCAATCGCTTATTAAAACCGTAAAAATATTCAGCGATGACATTAAGATGTGCTTTGGTCTAGATAAATGTTCTATCGTCAATATACATAAAGGACAAGTTAAACAAAATCAGAAATCATTCTGTCAGATTCACTCATTGAAACCGGATGATACCTATCGGTATCTGGGAATAGCACAAAATCAAATGCCAAACCATACGACACTCAAACATGAGTTCCAAATTAAATACAAGAAAAGAATAACGAAGCTTCTTAATACAAAACTCTCAGGGGGGAATATATGTAAGGCAATCGACACATGGACAGTACCGGTGTTAATATATTCATTTGGAGTGGTCAAGTGGTCAAACACAGAACTGGAAGAGTCAGACCGCATGACTAGACGACTTTTAACCAAATTCCGGTGTTTGAATACCAATTCTTCTGTGTTGAGATTATACATTCCTCGAAGATATGGAGGTAGAGGGCTTATCAATATCAAAGAATTGTGTCTTAGTCCGGAAAAGAAACTTTGCCAACATTTTGTAAGTTCGAAAAATCAACTTATGCGACGCGCAACTCAGTTTGATCACAATTGTACACCACTAAAACTACACTATCACCATGCAAACTACACTATCGAAACAGGGACAATGCAAAATAACATAAATATCTGGGAACATAAATCAATCCATGGTAGATATGTAGGAGACTGTTGAGCACATAATTGGTGGATGTACTTTAGCAGAAAACGCATATTTAGGAAGGCATAATCAGCTTGCTAAAATAATCCACCAAAAACTGGCACTTAATCATGGTCTTTTACCAACATCTACTCCGACGTATTATAAATACAGTCTTCAAGTTGTTCTGGAGTCTGACGATGTGCTGCTCTACTGGGATAGACCGATGATAACTGACAGGGCTGTCGACTACAATAGACCAGACATAAAAATGTCATAAAAGTGGGACAACGGGCTAGATTGTTACAGACCTACCACATAGTTCGAAAATTGTTGTCTTTATGCCAACGGAATACTGGGTTATAATGAAATTTATCACCAGGCTCCGAGCCGAACTCCAACATCGCGAGGGAGGAATCGGTTTATGGTTTCTAGCTTTTTGAGCTGAGAGAGTGACACCAAGTCGATGATAATAATAATAATTTAACAATATTTTATTTTTTCCAAAATTATTCAGAAGTTCAACACATCCGACTCTGGCTCTTTTGGAGAAACTAAGAATATTTGTATTCAAATTTATTGGGGCAATTAACATTTTGCTGAAGAGCCACGAAATATCTTGAACCGGACTATACATTCCTACGAAGAAGTGAAAATTTTACCAGATACATAGTTGGCCTCAAGAAACCAAAAGTTGTTTTGGCGTGGAATCCATTCTTTGACAAAACGATAGGTCAAAATAATAGCTAACAATGGCCATTACTTTAATTATTAAGGTACTTTATTTTCTTTTAGTTTATTTTCTTCGGAAATAAACGGTAAAAATTTTGCGACTTATTTATTTTGCGACTGTTATTAAAACTGTTATTTTAATTGTTATTGTTTGTTTTAAAGCTGCTTTGACAGTATTTTAAGAACTTTTCAATATTCTTAAACGCTTACAAGAACATTTCGTTGTTTTTTAGAGATAGTTTTTTTGTAGATTTTTCTGAAGAAAAATTCTTTTTTCAGATATACATTTTGTAAATTATTAAAAAATACTACACGAAACGTTAATCTGGGAGCATTATAACAAGTAGAAATTATTTTAAAAATAAAGCAAATAATTTGTGGTTAAATTCATAAATTCGCTAAATGATTTAATACATTGTCTCACTTAAAAATGTATCTCTACCCGCCATCAGTATTTAACCAACAAAAAAGTACATAAACCAAAGAACGGTTATGTTTGTTTACACAACAAAGAACAACAAAATTATTTAAATAAAGTCTCGGTAAAAATTGTCACTCGTCATCCGAATTAACCGTCCGCATAAAAATAAAAGATTAGTACGCATTCGGTTGTGTTTGCATTTTCTGGTCCCCCCTTTTTTTTTAATTATAGCTTTTAAAACTGTCCCAAAAGGGCCCCTTCACACAGTTATATTCCGGTTTCACCCTCGAAAAATATCAGGTGATGTTGATGAATTCCTGATTGAGTTAAAAATGGGCGTCGGTTAATTATGGGCCTTTTTGGAGAGGACGAAACGGACTGAAGTGGGAAAATAAAAGCAGAAAGGAAAGGAAACACATCGAATTATCAAACTGATGATGACCAAACTCTGAAAGAAAATTATTTCAGTGATTCAGTATTGAACAAAAAGAACGATATAAATTAGTATACTGGTTGTCCCAGAATATGAAATTATACTATGATAATTATATTAATAATAAATTACCAATATGAATTACCCAGAATATGAATAATTTTTTTTTCGTAAATAGTTCATTTCATCAATGTCGATCAAGAGAACTTTTTTTAGTTTAAGGTTTGAGCTGTCCGAAAATATTATTGTTGTGCCTTTATCGTACAGTGTGTAAAAAAATAGCTTAACGCAACTATAGTAAAAATTGCAAAAAGCAAACTAAATAAGCCGAATGTGATTAAAATGGTTCATTTTAAGGTTATTGCTTACCTAGTAACCATCATATTAATATATATATATATATATATATATATATATATATATATATATATATATATATATATATATATATATATATATATTACATCCATTTTAAGACGAAAATAACATAACAAAGCAAAAGACCTGGAGGTATCCAAACACGTACATGGGTGAATTTGAAATTGACCATGATGCCATTTCGTACCCAAATTGTAAAATATTCAAAAGAGACTGCTAATAAAAAAGTTCGACCCTACGAAAATAAAACCAACCCTAACAGAAGAGCTTGATAAACAACCAGCACAGAACTGGCAAGAATTGAAACAAAAAGTTATTAAAATAACCTTAAAGTTGGTTCTTTTACAAAAACGTAGAAAACATCACTGGTGAGATGAGTGGGATGAAGCGACCAAGCAGCATTAAGCCGAAGTAAAGCATTCAAAGATTGGAACAGTCAAAAAACAGCAATACATTATAACATCTTTTTGGAAATACGAAACGAAACATCGAAGCTAATTAGACAAACTAAAAGAAAATATGAAAACAATCAACTTAATGAAATAGAAAAAAATTTCCCAAAAAATTACACCCAAAATTTTTACAAAATATTTAAAACTAAATTAACAGGCTGTCAACCGCAAAATCTTTGCTTCCAAAAGGAAAACGGACAATTCTCTAGCTCTAGATAACCAAGACAATTGCTCAAAATCCAAGATCCAAGCTCAAAATCCTCCAAGACAAAGCTCTAAATAACCAAGACAATTGCAAAGAACTTGCGAAATATTTTGAACAAATACTAAACTGCCCTGAGCCATTAAACAAATTACCAACACTAAACCCTAAACAAACAAACCTAGATTCATTACCACCGAATGAAGATGAAATAATTAGGTAAATCAAGCGACTTAAAAATAACAAAGCTTCTGGTGAAGCTGGAATCACTGCTGAACTTTTGAACTCCGCTGGTCCAGATACAATCAAGGAAATAACAAAAATTCTACAAGAAGTTTGGCGAACCGAACGGATTCTGGAAGATTGGAAAGATACTCTAATCCATCTACTACACCAGAAAGGAGATAGAACGGATGTAAACAACTACAGAGGAATATCTCTTCTCCCAGTTTGTTGCAAGATTCTATCTCAATGTCTACTAGACAGAGCACACGAACAGTTAGATACTGCCCTGAACAGATCCTGGATCTAAAGTTGATCCTAAGACATCAAAAATTTTACAATAAAAATCTCGTCTGTACATTTGTGGATTTAAAAAAAATGCATATGATTCTATTAACCGCGAATCTTTATTCCAAATCTTGAAAGAACAAGGACTAGATCTGAAAACTCTGGCAATTATTGAAGCAACATTAACTAACACAAGGTCAAAAGTTAAATTCATGGGTGACATCTCAGAGCCATTCGAAATTTTATTTTTTTTACTGGAATTTTAACTGGAGTGAGACAAGGGGATGAAATCGCGACTCTCTTATTTAACTGTGTTCTAGAAAAAGTAATACTGGAGTGGCGTGAAAAAAAGTTGGCCCTGAATATTGACCAGCCCATTATACTGGGGAGAACCAACATCAAAATTGATTGTCCATAATAAGGATAGAGTCAAAAAATGGAAACTACATTGAGCCTTACGCAAAATATTTTAAAAAAAATGCACAGCTAAAATCAGAAAACTGAGACATTACAACACATTTCCTAAGCCAAAATGTCTATATATGGCAGAAACCCTCATTTTAAAATTTCAAATAAGGAAAGAAAAACCTTAGAATAAAGAAAAATCTTAGCCCCAAACAAATAAATAGCACAACATACCGACTTCGAGAAAACCAAGAAATCAAACAATACACACGTATACAAATAGTCGAATTTTATGAAAATAGGAGTAGAGCTAAAGTAGAAATAAAAAAGAAAGAGGTTCTAAGATAAGCAAATATTACTCAAAGTGAAATTCAGGATAGAGGGTGTTTCAGACATGAGGTTAACGTTTGGAAGGTTGACCAGAGAGAAAAATATAGGAATACTAGAACAACTCAGTCTAACGAACGAAAAAAGCTCATAGCGAAAGAATGAAATTAGTATGGGAGCAAAGAAAGGTTAACAACAACAAACGCCTCTAACTGTACTTCGCGTGGTCCACCAGGGCCCATACGTGAATAATAATAAATTACAGATAGTACTTCAAAAGTTATTTAAAAACAAACGATTTCTAGGGGCCTCCGTTATGAACCTTTATCTCCGTACGGGGGGCTGTAGGAAAAAAGTGTATAGGGACTAGTCATATTATTTTTGTGTTCTATCTGAATCCGGGGGATTGACCACATATTCTGGGACAACTTGTATATACGGGGTGTAAGGGAAAGTATTTTCTTGAATATATTTTTGCGGAAAACAGGTTAGAACTTATGGAAATTTCCATAATAATCCTTAAGAAAATGTTTTTTGTTTTATTGGTCTCTTAACCCCTCAGAATATTAAATGCTAGAAAACATACCAAAATAATAAAGAAAAGTTATATTCAACCAAACGAAAAATATTTATGTCGAGCGTAAACATAGAGCATGTTTAAATATTCATACACAAGGTTCTAATAAAACTTTTATTGAACATACATTGTTTTAGTATCTTAACAGTAATAGGAACCTAATATAAGCAAAATACAAAATTAAAATATCTTTTAGCGTGTATGATTAGCTTTAAAACAATCGATATTAAGTCCAACATTGCATATGCTGTATATAGAAGTCACACGTTTATTACAGCTTGAACATCGTCACTGAGTGGGATTTTTTATCGGTCAATGATCCAGGCCATCATAGCTCACTCCTTCACGAACATTTGAGGTTCTCTGTGGCATAAGAACCAGCAGTTTTGAAGTTGAAAGTATTGGCCAGTAAAATGTACCTAATAAAATCAATTTGTTTTATACAAAGTTCTATAGTTCGGAACAAAATCCACCAATTTACGATGGATACATTTAGACAGAAGCAAGCGATGGGCCAATACCATTTTCGACTTCTTATATTTATTCTATGGCGACCAAGCCATTGATGGAATAAATCGACAGCCCTCATGCCGTGGTTATAATCATGAACTAAGGAAGTTTGCAAAATTGTTATTATTCGTTTCCGCGCCTGGCTGTAACGTTTACATAGCGTGATTTTGTTGACAAGTTCATCGATTCTGGTGTAGCTGGGGGTAGCTGGTGTAACTTACTATTATCATGCCAGCGGATCAAACTATCATTGGGGGCTTTGTCTAGAAGACCATATGTAGATCCTCGGGGCTATTTTTTAAATCCTTTAAAGAGGCGTTTTGTTCAAATTGTTCCTGTAACTGTTATGGATTTTTAGTTCTTCTAGTAAGGGTAAAGAATTAAAATAGTTATCCAAAAATTTCACTTCTCTCAGGGACAAATCCTAATGCCATTCTTTTTGTAACTGAACTTCCCAAGGTCATATTGAATCCTTGAATTTTTTCCTTGGTATATTTTAAATTTCACGCAATAACCATTTGGATTATTCAAACACCAAAACTGAAATCCGAAACATATCGGTTTTCGCCTAATGAACTGCTTGAAATTGAGATAATAATATGGTTCCATAGCTTCATCCCAGGACCTAATTTGAGGTAATAGATCCAGCATATTGTTGAAATTTTGGGGACATGTGATTTATTAGTGGCCTCACTTTTTTACATTTATCTTCTGGATGAGTAGTGTTGTTATCACTAAAATGAAGATATTTAAAAATTTCTAGGAATCGATTTCGAGACATGACATTAGAAACAGCATTATTATAAGTATCCGATTATTTTTTCCAGTACGTTCTTCTATTTGGCAGTTTTAAATATCTAAACAAAAGCAAGATGGCCAAAAACTTGTCAAAATATTCTGTTGATACGGCTATACGGATAATATATATATATATATATATATATATATATATATATATATATATATATATATATATATATATATATATATATATATATATATATCATCATCATCATCATCATCATCATCATCATCATCATCATCATCATCAGCCCGTATCGATCCACTGCAGGATGAAGGCCTCTTCATCCTATGAGCCTAATGAGTATGAGCCTAATGTATGATCATATGAGCCTAATGTATGAATTTTTTCATACGGTCGACTTTGCTACCCTATAAAACATAATTCTAAAATTATGTAAATATTTTGCTTCTCAAATATCAATTCTTATACTGGAACCTTTGATGTGAAACACTAAACTTGAAGAAATTTACCACTAAACACCAAATCATATTTTTTGAACTGCTCGACGCACGTTTCGCTAACCATGTTAGCATCATCAGGAGATTCAAAACTAAACTATGTACTATTTATATGAAAAATCATACCTAACGAAGCGTTTAAAAATCATGAACCGTGAAGTTTACTAAGCCTTAGATTAATAACTGAAAAAGTTGACTGAACGGGATAGGCCCTTTATTTCGGTTTATGATTTTCTTACATTTTTCTATTTGAATGCTTTCATATGCATCCAAAGCCCTATTATTATTAACACTTTTAATTAGTCATAAATTTCTAATATCGATACTGTGGTCGTGTTCGATTGCATGTTGGGTAACACAAGATTTTTCATTTCTCCCATATCTAATGTGGGCAAAATGTTCTTTATATCTTGTCAATATGGATCTTTTTGTTTGCCCAATATACCTTCGATCACAGTCTTGACTACTAATTTCGTAATAATAGGGCTTTGGATGCATATGAAAGCATTCAAATAGAAAAATGTAAGAAAATGATGAACCGAGATAAAGGACCGATTGCTTTCAGTTAACTTTTTCAATTATTAATGTAAGGCTTAGTAAACTTCACGGTTCATGAATTCTACACGGTTCGTTAGGTATGGTTTTCATACCTAACTTTTGCCATCTCCTCAGGCTCTATAAAGCATTATTGGGCCTTATTAAATGTTTTTTTTTCTGTTAATTCTTAAATATTTTTTTGAAAAATTCCAAAAGTCAGCATTGAAACTTAAATTAAAAAAAAGTTATTGGTATATGTGTAAAGTTGAAGAGTTCTACGAAAATTAAAATTACATGCAAGCGACATCTAGTTTTTTTATGGACTCGCAAAGTTTTTGGAACAAGTAAAAATAAATTTTAAGTTCAACTTTAAATTGCATATAGAAAAAACTAAAATGTATCATGTTTTTCGAATTCTTTAAAGAGATCTATGGTTTATCCTCTTTCTAATGGTATGCATTCATGCTATAAAAACGTTTTACTAACTTCACTAATTTGCTAACTTTGTGTATCAGGACGCATTAGGCTGATATTCGATATGCAGGATAAAATTGAAAATCATGTAACTGGACCACATTACTTACCTGATCGTCTCAACGTGGATAATTACCTTGAGTTCTTGAAAAACGTCTTACCCAAATTGTTAGCTAAGGTTCCAATCAATTCTTCTATTGGAACCTTTGATGTGAAACACTAAACTTGAAGAGATTTACCAGTAAACACCAAAACACTTTTTTGAACTGCTCGACGCACGTTTCGCTAACCCTGTTAGCATCATCAGGAGATGATTTAATCTCCTTTTTTTATTATTTAAGTTTTGGTTATATTTTAATTGTCATTAATTAAATCTGGTATAAAACAAACAAACATTTAAAAGAAGGGCAAACAACAACTACATTGCCATAGCTGGTATTTTATAACTAGTAAGATAAAGATAAGCTAATGACTAGTATGGACTAGAACACTAAATTCGAAGGGATTTACCACTAAACACCAAATCACTTTTTGAAACTTCTCGACACACATTTTGCTAACCAGGTTAGCATCATCAGGAGATGATTTAATTTTTTCATTTTTTAGATTAAATCATCTCCTGATGTTGCGAAACGTGCATTGAGCAGTTCAAAAAAGTGTTTTGGTGTTTAGTGGTAAATCTCTTCAAGTTTAGTGTAAGGTTCCAATATTTAATGAAGATAGGATTATTGTTTTCCAAAATGAGGGTTGTCCTGCAGTCTGGAGCTTAACAGTCAGGAAATATTTAAATCCTCTTTTCCCAAATTCGTGAATTGGGAGGGATGGCCCTATTCTATGGCCTCGAAGGGTCCTCAGACCTAACTCCGTTGGATTTTTACATCTGGAAACGGGCAAAAGAACTTGTATACATCACAGAATTTGAAACTAGAAAAGATGTATTCCAACACATAGAGGCGGCTTTCAAGTGCAAGGAACGTTAGTACTCTATGTAAGAAAGAGATAGCAGCTAGACTTCACAGCGCAAGAGTGAGATAGCATTTTCGAAGTTATATTTCGTAAGTTATTTACGCAAATAAGTAATATCGAATATCAACTAATGCGTCCCGATACGCAAAGTTAACAAAGTAATGAAGTTAGTAAAACGTTTTTATGGCATATGGCATACCGTTGCAAAGAGTATAAACCAGAGATTTTTTTAAAATAATTCGAAGACCATGATCGTTTTTAGTTTTTTTTTAATATGCAATTCAAAATTGAGCTTTAAATTTATTTTTACTTCTTCCAAAAACTTTGCGAGTCTATAAAAAAAAGTAGATGTCGCTTGCATCTAATTTTGATTTTTATAAAACCCTAAAACCCTAAACATCAAAATAAAAAAAAAGTTATTTGACGATCAATAATTTGTTTTAATTCAAGTTTCAATGCTGACTTGAATTTTTTCAAATAAAGAATTAAATGTTTAACATAAAAAAACCAGTGGGCCCAATAATGTTTTATGGAGGGTGAGGAGTAAAATACATCTCCTATTAGCCATTTAAATTTGGTAAACGGTACACCAAACACCCTGTATACTAACGCCACGTTTTAGTCTTACACCTAAATAAATGAACTTGAAAACACATCCTCTGTTATTTGAACTTTATATGCTTTCAGAGCTAAATCTTTTCTTAAAAAACGCCAGATTGTGGATTCACTGAGTCCAATTTGTTGTGAACGTCGACTAGTGGGTCTTTAGCAACGCTTGCCCCTTCCAAATCAATATGCCCTTGTGAATCGAACACTACGACTATATATTGCACTTCTTTTATCTTCCACCGAACCAGTTTCTTGTAATTTTTGAACAATTCGATTGATAGTGCTTTCAGTTGGACTATTACGTAATTTTCTAAAAACATTTGTCACTAAACGCCCATTTTCATAAAATAATTGAACAATTTAACGCGTTGTAGTATAGTGCACGACTACATATTTATGAATGTCATACAATACATTTCTGAAATGAGACTAGACCTAGGAAAATTCACAGCGCCATATGTGTGTTATTCAAGAATTAAAAAAACCGCTCAATTTAAAAGACCCGTTGTCCCCAAAAAGCAAAACACATCAAGCACAGTTACCTTTTTATTTTCTCCATGCAGCAGAACTTTCGTATTTCGACTCCATCATACGAATTAATTTTACTTCAACTCCATCAAAAGAAAAATCAATGCGAAGCGAGCGAACTGCTAAGTTATCAGAGGATTTTCAAAGGTTGTCTTTCGGTGCGATACCTCGACCTTTGTTTTTCGCCTGACGAAAATATCGATATTAGATTTTGGAGTTCGGATTCGGAGGTGGATGGAATTAAGTTACCATTGTGGCGTAAGAGACGAGCACGTCAATCGAGAAGTTTCTCTACGGGCTTCTCTGAGGGCTTTTTTTGTTGTATCTTATAATTAGATATAGAGGGGAATAGCAATTATAACAGCAAACCTAATTCTCGGCATGTGTGTTTCATCAACTGCAGAACCGATTTAAATAAGATTTTTTCCCACTGTATATTTATCCATTGCATATACAAGCAAAAGCCTGGGCGCATGCATGGGATGAATGTAGGGATAAGATGAGGAAAGAAAGAGAAGTGTGGAAAGGTAGTAGAAGGCTTTGGGAGATGATATACAACAAAGAAGAAGAAGAGAATGATGAGGAAACAATAAAGATATGGGTAGATGGGTCGGAAAAAGGGGGAAAAGGAGGAATAGGAATGATTCTGAGAGAGAACGGGAGGGAGCGTGAGTATAAAGAACGAGTGAGTGATGGACTGACCTCCAGAGAGTGTGAATATTACGCAGTAAAGAAAGGGATAGAATGGTTTAAAGATAGAGGTGGAGAGAAAGGGATTTTAACAACGGACAGCAGAGAAGTCATAAGTGAAATAGAGGACAGGAAAAGGGTAGGAAAAGGAGATGGTATTTTACAGGCTAGAGAAGTAACTTGTTGAAGGAAGAAAGAATGCGAGAAGAGGTGGAGGAAAGAATGAATGAGGAAGAAGAGGAAAAGGAATATAATAAGAGAGTGGCAGAAGGAATGGGATGAAAGTAAGAAAGGAAGAAAGATGTATGAATGGTATAAGCGAGTGGGAGTAGAGAGAATGGGAATATCCTGGAAAGGTATGCAGCTGGTGACAGGGCATGGTAACCTAGCAGGATATAGAGAAAGGTTCAAGATTAAGAATGACAGTGGGAATTGTGAATGCGGAAATTGGAAGGAAGATGTAGAACATGTAAGTTGGTTTAGTTGTACGAATGCAGAGAGGAAGGAAGGAAGAGAAGAAATTTTGAAAAAGTTGGATGGAAGAGAAATCGAATTGAGGGATAGAGAGAATAGAGTAAGTGATGAAATGATATATATGGTGAATGAATGGGTAGAAAGGGTGATAAAAGATGATGATTACGTGGGAGTTTAAGGGAAAAAGGGCTGCCTAAACTGGGGCGGGGTCTTCTCTCCCCGTTAATTTGGAGCGTGCAGGGTGTTGGGTGTTGCTCTTGGCGGTAGTCTCGCTAGATAGTTGGTGTATGCCAGGTTGAAGCCGCAAGGTAAAAACCAAAAAGGCAAACGACAATTATGTATATTTATCCTTCAAAATTAGGTAAAAGGTGTCCCAATAAGTACTTCGGAATTTAAATTTAGCGCCGCTTTTATCGACTTTAATTTTATATCTCGCATGAATCATTTAGAGCAAAGGTCTCCAAAGTACGGCCCGCCAGTGTCATCAATCCGGCCCGTGACTAGCGAATTTAGCAAACGTATGCTCGTTTAGGGCGCGCACTCGGCGACTAGTTTAGAAATTATAGATAATGGCAGGAAAATTAAAACGGTTTTGGCTCTTGGAACTTACTGGAGTAATCAGTATGGCCCTAAAGCTGGAAAGTTTGGAGACCCTTGATCTAGAGAACCGGCAATTTAATTATGGATCATTTTACGACTGAAGAATGTGTTGGATAATTTTTTGTTTTTTTTTGGGTTTTTCGCCACGAACTAAAACTCAAAAAAATATCAAGAATATCTATTCTTATGTAAATAAAAGAATCTCTAGGTAAAAAACAATGCGGAAACAAATTTATCAGTAATTATTTTCTGTAATAAATTTGCGAACAAAAAATGTAAAAAATACAAAATTTGTAATAAAAATTCAACTTTTGGAACGTTAACATTTCGGGAGGTCTTCTCTTCCCGGTTTCAAAACTAATCTAAAAATAATTTATATTAATTTCTATATAATACTTAAAAAGATAGTAAGTAAATATATTTTGTATATGACAATGACACTTACATTGAAAATAATATTTTTTACTGACAGTAACATACTACCAAAAAATTATAGTGTTAAGATTTGCTGTGTGATTATTGTGAATTGAAATGTTTTTAATTATATTCTTTAGAATCGAGAACCATATTGAATTTAATAATAACAATACTGTTATTTTTATTTAAATTAATTATAGCTGTTTGTTTTAATTTTCTGTATATAGTTGCCGATTCTTTTCATACCGTTTTGGAATTATTCTAATTACTTTTATGTACCGATTCCCATGTGTATTGGCAAATTCTAGATTTATTAAAATCACTATTTCTATGAACGTTTTTATGTTCTTTAATTCTAACATCTAACGGTTTTGATGTCTCGCCTATATAGATTTTGCCACATTCGCAGGAAATTTTATAAACCATATTTTTGGTTTTTTGTTTTGTGTTGTCTGGTTTGGCTTTTATAATGGCGTCCTTGTCGGACAATGTAATAAGAGCTAATAAGAGCCACGGCAGCTTCATTGCCGGCCGTTGCCCCAGAATGACCCCCCCTTACATCGGTCATCACAATCGGTCAGTTCAAAGCTGTCTATTAAGGGAGCAAATATTAAAATAATTGTTCTTACGAACGCATTGACAACCAAAATAAGAGACATAATAGATCGGGTAGCACAGCTTAAAACTGGATTGCGCAGGACACTTGACCCGAATAAAGGATAATAGAAGCGAAACGACAGAATGATGAGGTGAAGACCGTGGATGTGAAGAAGGTGGTGGAACTGTCCTGGATACAAAACGCTAAACCACAATAAATTAGAGGGCACTAAGGGAGGATCATGCTCTATTCTGGGTGTAAAGCGGCTAGAAAGAGAAGAAGAAGAGAGAAATCTCGAAAGTAATAATTCAAAATTTTCTGACCGATAGCAAAAATAACAATAAGAACTAAAGTCAGATAGAAAATACTTAACCCGCTTTCCCCAACTTGGCGAATGAATATAAAGTGGATTTTCATAAAGTCAAACTTCCAAATAAGCCTCACAACAGAGAAGACGCCGTCCAAAGTTGATTTCTTCTTTCTCGTGCAGCGGAAATTTCTCGTTCCAAAATAAACAGCCCACAGATTAATTGTGCTTCAAATCCGTCAGAGAAAAATCAATCGATAATTTTCGAAGGTTGTCTCTCGATGCGATATCCCGACTTAATTGCGATATCCCGACCCGCGCTTCATTGCCGGCCGTTGCCCCAGAATGACCCCTCACATCGATCATTACAAATCGCCATCACAATCGTCATCACAATCGGCCAGTTCAAAGCTGTTTATAAGGAGAGCAAATATTAAGAAAATTCTTCTTACGGACGCATTTACAACCAAAATAAGAGATATAATAGATCGGACAGTACAGCTTAAAACGGGATTACGCAGTACACTTGACCCAAATAAAGGATTAATAGAAGCGAAACGCAAGAATGGTGAGGTGAAGACCGTGGAGGGTATAAAATAGAAAGGAAGACCAGTTACACGGTGGTATAACAACATTAAGAAGGTGGCGGGACTGTCCTGGATACAAAACGCTCAAACCACAATAAATTGGAGGGCACTAAGGGAGGATCATGCTCTATTCCGAGTGCAAAGCGGCTAGAAAGAGAACAAGAGAGAAATTTCGAAAGTAATAATTCAAAATTTTCCAACCGATACTGAAAATAACAATATCAACTAAAGTGAGATAGAAAATTCTTAACCCGCTTTCCCCAACTTGGCAAATGAATATAAAGAGGATTTTCATAAAGTCAAACTTCAAAATAAGCCTCACAACAGAGAATACACCTTGCAAAGTTCGACGTCCAAAATAAACAGCCCACAGATTAATTGTGCTTCAAATCCGTCAGAGAAAAATCAATCGATAATTTTCGAAGGTTGTCTCTTGATGCGATATCCCGACCATTGTTCTGAGCGGAGGAAAATGTCGATATTAAATTTTTGCATTCGATTCGATGAGGAGCGATTTATTTTTTTGCGTTGGAGAGAGAAACATCGCTGCTTTTTTTTTCTGTCGGGTCGTCTTACGATTTTTTTTATGCACGCGAAGATTTGGAAGAGAAGAAAAATAAGAATTGGTATATTTATTTACAAAAAGATGGTGCCTTGCCAAATTAGATGCCTTGAAAATGTTTATTATGGGAAATAACATTCAATGGATTAACGTTCGAAAACAATTTCGGACAAATGTCTGCCGCGGTTACTTCTACCAAACCGCATTCTGTGAGTCCAATTTTCGACCACTTTTTAGGGTCTTATATCCACAATTGTCCAAGCTATGCTAGTTTCCAAGGAATCATCCTTTTATTAAAGTATGTTTAATTTAAAAACAAGTGTTACAAAATTAAATATTACAATAATAACAACAATAAAAGAAACTTAAATAAAATAATAGCCAAAGTTGAAATAATAATTTATTGTGACGGTTGATTTTGTTTTTCACTTATAAGTTTTTCTATACCTGGATCATCGTTGCAAACACACATAAGCAAATTATTTTCCAGTGATAATAGACGATTTCTATATTTAATTTTTAAAGCCACCAGATACGAGAAGCTTTTTCGCATAAGTAAGAAGTAGCGAAGGGGATCCATGTTTTCAAAGCTTCCGTTACTAGGCTTTCGTATGCACGTCGTCGTGCAAGCCAAAACTTATCTTAATTTAAGTTTTAGTTTTGTCGGCCGATATTTCAATAAGTTGATTGTGAATCTGAATAGGTAATTCAGCTGCTGCAACAGCATTTTCATCAAACGGATTGAGAACTCATGTTTTCGATAAATTATCGTTGCTATCTGGAAAACGTGATATTTCAAAGCGTATCAGCCAAATACCAAAACTTCTTGATGAAGTCATTGACTTTGCCTGTTATTAGTAAAATGTTTTTGTTCTAGCCTTGTAAATTCGTATTCAACTCATGCAAAATGTGAAATTATATCACTCGAGAAAGCCAACAGTAATAAATTTTGTCTGAATGATTGTGGCGTGTTTATATGTTTTCCTTTTTTTGGGTTTTTCGTCAATGTATTGTCAATGTAAGTATCATTGACATATACACAAAATATATTTATTTCTATCTTTTCAATATACAGGGTGTTAGTTAAACATGCGGTGAAAATGCAAGGGGTTATTCCTTGTCCTATTCTAAGAATATTTTGTCCTATGATGATTTTTGAAAAACACCTTTATTTCGAAGATACAGGGCGAACAAAATTTGCGACAACTATATTCGATACTGGTTGAGATCATTAATGTAAATAAAAGTTGGGTGTACGCCAATGAGTTTATCAAAATTTTTTTTTTCGATCTCAATCACTTGGAACGGCTGTTTTATCTAGTAAGTGGATTTCATCGGTCGTATTTGTTTACATAGATTGGGTGACGTTTGGCTGTTTGACGTGTCTTAAATAGTCAGTAAAATCCTCTATCATAATGTATACAAGCGCCGAGATGACTGACATGTACTTCATGTATGGACTTGCTGATGGCAATGCATTACAAGCTAGGCGATTGGATAGTGAACGATTTCCAGCCCGTACTGTCCCTGACCGAAAAATCGACGTTTTCGTGAAACAAGCACATTGAAACGAACTGAAGGGTCAGGAAGATCACTGACTATAAGAACGGTACAATTGGAACAGAATGTGCTGGACGTGATAGCGGAAGAGCCTGGTAGTTCTACGCGAAAAATTGCAAATACTTTGAATGTGAGTTACTGGACAGTTTGAAAAATTCTTAAGGATAATTTGTTGTATCCTACTATCTGTTGATTATCCTACACGTATTGCATTATGTCAATAGATATTTCAAACTTTACTTCGCATCCCTCTATTCCTGACACAAATTTGTTTCACCGATGAAGCCACTTTCGTAAGAAACGCAATAAGGAATTTTCATAATAACCATATATGGGGCAGATGAAAATCCGCATGAGGTATGCGAAGATAGTTTTCAACATCAGTTCTCGTTGAATGTTTGGGTTGGAATTGTAGATGACTATCTAATTGGATGGGTATTTCTATCACAAAGACTTACTGGCGAGGTGTATCGCAACTTTTTGGAAGCAACGCTGCCTAAGTTTCTGGAAGATGTACCATTGGCAACATTTATTATAGATTGAGCAACTTTACATGTACTTTTTGATAATAAAATGTTGTTAATGTCGTAAATTTTGTTCACTCTGTATCTTCGAAATAAACGGGTTTTTCAAAAACAAAATATTCTTACAATAAGCCAAGGAATAACCCTTTTAATTTTTGCTGCATGTTTACCTAACACCCTGTATATAGAAATTAATATAATTTATTTGTTAGATTCGTTTTGAAAACGGGAGAAGAAGACCTCCCGAAACGTTAACGTTCAAAAGTTTGTATTTATTTTAGAAATGTTTTATATATTTTTAAAATTTGGTTTGTTAGGCAAATTTATTACAAAAAAAGAATCACTGAGAAATTTGCCTCCGTTCGGTTTTTTGTTTTTTACCCAGTAATTCTTTATTTACATAAGAACAAATATTTTTAATATTTTTTGAGTTTTAGATCGTGGCCAAACCCAAAACAAGTAATAAAGTTTCTCCATCTTGTAAAAACTCTGAAAATGAGCAATTTTTATTTGTAAAAAAGATTTCTGAATTCAAAAAGTCTCGTTAGAACTTTTCCTCACGACAACCACTCGACTTCAGTATGGAAAAGCTGTGATTCGTAAGTGGCACCCGTTTCTTCACACAATCTAGTCTGTGGTAATCGGTTTTTAATAAAATTAACAATTTTTAAGACTTCTGACAAAACATTTTGTAAATTATCTGGCATCTTTTTTGAAGCACGCACATTTCTATAAAATGCCACAAATCTAAGGGACGTAATTTGTGGCAGAATGTATTTTAATTTTACCACTGTTCTTTCCCGTTATCGCTTTCGCGCCATCGCTATACACCTACATACATTTATTAAAGTCCAAATTATCGGTACATCAACAAACATTTAAAAGTCCTTCGCCAGATCATGCGACCACGCATTCGTATCGTACAAAACTCAAAAATCGAAACGTTTGTTAAACTGAATAGCAAAAATTCACTTGATTTAACTGCTTAAATAATTTGATCGTGAAGATCATTGGCCATTTAATTAATACGTCTCTATATTGTGTCATTTAAAAGTGGTATAGTTTTCAACTTTTTTGCTGCTTTCGGACTTATCGTCACATTCACCATATCAATGGCATGTAAAATGAACTTTTCCGCAAATGTGTAGGACTTAGGACCCTGGCCACTCTTAGGCTTTAACCGCGTGATTTTTGTGAGTCAAGAAAAGTAATACAAGCGGCCGCACTTGCGGTTTTTTCTTCCACTGATTTTAAAACCGTGAAATATGACTCGCGGGTAAAAGCCGCGCTACAATTTGTAACCAATAGAACGTAGATTGCATGTTGTGTTGACGTCTTCTTTTTCTATTTCTTAATATTAAATCAACAGTACATACTGCTCTCTTGAAATCAATCTTCAAACTGTAAAAATCGCTGTTTTTAATCGCAGTCTTATTTCGCGGTTCACCGCTGGCGGGAAAAAACCGTAGTACGGTCTCGGCCTTAATGCCACTAGGATCCTTGCAGTACTCCGGTCTCATTACGGCTTAATGTGTTGTGTGTGTATTGGTTTGTTTTGTAAAGATGGATGTTTTCTGCTTCATGCTTTCCGCAAATAGAACATCATAACAAATAACACATTGCGGCTTGCGATTCTAGGCATTTAATCCATATTTTACATTTGCTTCATTGTGTAATATGGTATTTTTCTTCACTGTTTCGCCAGATGTAAACGGTGCATTTCATTTTGTCCCAAATGTATCTATTTTATTTAATATAATTAATTTATTTTATTACCACACTATTATTAATTTATTTAACACTGAGTGAGAGAAGAAATCTTAGTATTTAACAATGGATGAGAAAAAAATCGTAGTACTTGATTTCGTAAAAATGTAATTAAGGATGAAATTCTTCTTCTCGTTTCTTTGTTTTTATTGTCTAAGTTTATCCCTTTTTTCTTTTTTCTTGTATCTTTTAATTAATTTTTAAAAATCATCTCCTGATGATACTAACATGACTAGCGAAACGTGCGCCGAGAAGTTAAAAAAAATTTTTCGGTGTTTATTGGTAAATCTCTTTGAGTTTAGTGTTTCACACAAAAATTAAAAAGTCTTATAGTTCAGTATTTGGTTGTGTGCCGTATTTCGGTATAGGTATGACGGCCCTTTCACACATACATCCGTCACTGACGACTCCTCATTTAGTACAAAGACAAACAAATGGTTCATTTTTTTCACGATTCGTAAACGTGCGAATCCGTTCGTAGAACTGTATAAGCCATTTAAAAATAAAAACGAGTCTTCATAAATCACGATACCGAAAAAAAGAAACGAATCATTGCCGTGTCAACCGGCTGATGTAAAATTTTGATAAACGTCAAATTAATATATTGTAGTGAGGGGGTCACAACGGTTTTTGCTTAATTTTTTGGTTATTTAGTGGGTTGCTACACTAAAAAGGTTGAGAAATTATGGCATAGACCAAAGATTTGACATAACCCAAAAGAAAATAATCTAAAGTCGTTAAATCACATGAACTTGGTGGCCAATTAACAAGTCCGTCACTCGAAATAACTCTCATACCGAGTCGTTCCCTAAATAAATCGATTGTTGCCTGAGATATATGACATAATTTGAAAAAAATCTACTCAAAAATTCTAAATTTAACTATTAGTGAAATATTAATCATTTACAGTAATAACTTATAACGGCTAAGCTCAGGCTTATCTACGGCTAAGCATCTTTTCGTCCGCTTAATGTCTTTAGTTGGGCATCGCCGTTAGACTTAAGTTTTTGAATTTCTAGAGGTAAATCCGGTGCGTGTGACCAAGTTATACATTTTTAAGGAGTTTGTTTTACATCAAAGGTACTTTTTCTTCTTATATATAGATAATATCGTTGTATATATTTTTATTATTAGTCGTAGTTCTAATGGATTATGGTAGGGAAGCCCAACGTTTGTTAAAACTGAAGTAGATAATGTAGAAACTAGAAGTGATGATATTGAGATAGGGCAAGAATTCGAAGAAAACAAAGATGAAATGGAAATTGAATTAGCTCATCGAGAGCTTCTTTTTATTGGTAAAGATAGTAGCCACTATCTGGTGAAAATATTGCAAGTCTCAAAAGATTAACACACGCAAATAAAATATTGTCAAAACTTTTCCAGGAGTTATAACCATGGCGAAAAAGCTAAAATCGCCTATGGATATCTGAAACTTGTTTTTTTATATATGCTCTGATGAAAGTTATTGTTGAGTGTACACATAAGAAAATACAAACTCTATCTATAAATTAAATAACTAAACGTTATAAATTTAACTATTAGTGAAATATTAATAATTTACAGTAATAACTTACAATACTAAACTTTACATTTTTAATTCAAAATCAGTGGGAAGATATTTTCGATAAAACCACTTAACTCAATTGCGAATCTAATTCCAGGATCAAATTTTAGATATCCCACATCGGCGGTATTTCCGTCTAGAGCTAGAAATATAATCGCCAATTCTATAAAACGTATTATAGCTCGAAGGTATTATTCGATAAATATCAAAAAGTCTTTCTCGAGAAATTCGTAGTTCAAATTTACGGTTAGGTCATCGTACCGATAAAGATTTAAATAAAATTTTCTCGTTCCTCAATGTAACGTTGCAATATCGGTGATTTAATAAAACATTATTCACTTTGAGACTTAATAATCGAACAGTCTACAGATTCGATGGATTTCGTTTTATGCGGAGAGACCAAAAAAATCCATAGTATAAAACTTTTCGATCATGTTGGCTTCTGTTTAACCCTCCAGTACACGAATCGGGTCTCAGGGACCATACCTTATAAAATTTTGCAATAACTCTCTAATCCGTTGGGTGGGGGAAATCTACGGCTAAGAATCTTTTCGTTCGCTTAATGTCTTTAGTTAGTCATCGCCGTTAGAGTTAAGTTTTTGAATTTCTAGAAATAAATCCGGTGGGTGTGACCAAGTTATACATTTTTAGGGAGTTTGTTTTACATCAAAGGTACTTTTTCTTCTTATACATAGATAATATCGTTATATATATTTTTATTATTAGTCGTAGCTCTAATGGATTATGGTAAGAAAGTCCAACGTTTGTTAAAACTCAACGAAGGGGTGGATACTGATGAGTACGATGATGAAGAAGATGACCCAGAAGTAGATAATGTAGAAACTAGAAGTGATGATAGTGAGATAGGGCAAGAATTCGAAAAAAACAAAGATGAAATGGAAATTTAATTAGCTTATCGAGAGCCTCTTTTTATTGGTACAGATAGTAGCCACTAGATGGCGAAAATAGAATAATTAAAAAAAAAGATCAGGATTCAGAAGTGGATTCAGTACAATGGATCACATCCAGATTGTACAGTAGGTCATAGAAAGGCACAACGAATACACCATGCCACTGTGCTTGGCTTTTATCGACTACGAAAAAGCATTTGATTCCATCTCAAAGCATGCGATAATGGATGCACTGCTTAGCCAAGGTGTAGAGAGAGCCTATGTAAACCTATTAGAATCGATATATGATGGAGCTACAGTCACAATTCACCTTGATGATCTTGAAGTGGGAATTAATGTAGAACGAGGTGTACGGCAGGGTGACGCAATATCACCTATTATATTCTCTGCCGGCCTTGAAGAAGTATTCCGTAAACTGGATTGGGAACAGGATGGTGTAAAGATCAATGGTGCAAACTTAAACCATCTTATATTTGCAGATGATATTATTCTCATTTCACAAGACACAGAGGAGCTACAAAGACGCATACAAGAACTGCAAAGGGCTGGCGAACCATTTGGCTTGAAAATAAACCTGAAAAAGAGTCAGGTTATGTTCAATAACTTCGCTCAGGACAGAAGAATTTCAGTTTTAGGAAGGGATTTAGAGATTGTGGGCAGCTTTGTATATCTTGGGCAGAGGATTTCAATGGAGAGGAATACCGCCCGGGAGGTGGAACGGCGTGTTAAATGTGGCTGGCAGGCATTTGATAGGCTCAACATAGTGTTTAAGAGCAGTCTCCCACTTTGCCTGAAAAGAAAAGTATTCGATCAGTGCGTTCTACCCGTTATGACATACGGAAGTGAAACCTCGACACTCACATCGCAATCAATTCAAAAACTTCGGGTGACACAGAGGGGAATGGAAAGATGTATGCTTGGCATTACAAGACGAGACAGAAAGCCCTGCGCATGGATCAGGGAACAAACAAAAGTCTGTGACATCATTAGAAGAGTAAAACAATTGAAATGGAGATGGGCAGGCCATATACCGAGGCGATGGGACGACAGATGGACCAAGGCAATCCTGGAGTGAATACCGCTTGATCGCAACGTCCGCGAAGAAGACCGAAAGCACGATGCATTGATGACATCGTTAAGTATATTGGACCCGAGTGGCAGATCTGATGATATATATATATCATCAGAGCTGATGATATATATATATATATCAGCAGAGCTGATGATATATATATATATATATATATATATATATATATATATATATATAT
>JARFXV010002847.1:0-2500 GCA_031761425.1 Cosmopolites sordidus
TTGTGTTCTTATACGTCCGTCTGTAATTGTAATAGTCCGAGAAGAGATGGCCCGTACGAAGCAAACCGCACGCAAATCGACCGGTGGCAAAGCTCCTAGGAAACAATTGGCGACCAAGGCGGCAAGAAAGAGTGCCCCCGCAACCGGCGGGGTGAAGAAACCTCACCGTTACAGGCCAGGTACCGTCGCCCTGCGAGAAATCCGTCGTTACCAGAAGAGCACCGAACTGTTGATCAGAAAATTACCCTTCCAACGTTTGGTACGTGAGATCGCACAAGATTTCAAAACGGATTTACGCTTCCAGAGTTCTGCAGTCATGGCTTTACAAGAAGCTAGCGAAGCCTATCTGGTCGGTCTTTTCGAAGATACAAATCTGTGTGCCATTCATGCCAAACGTGTCACCATCATGCCCAAAGACATCCAGCTGGCCAGGCGTATTCGAGGCGAACGTGCCTAAAATATATTTTATATAAATCCGTACATATATATATATATATATATATATATATATATATATATATATATATATATATATATATATATATATATATATATATATATATATATATGCGTATTTTATATATAGCAAAAAACCGGTTCTTTTCAGAACCAACAAAATGAGTATGTACAAATAATAAAGGGAAAATACATCGTGCATGAATGCCCGTTGTTTCGATTCGTTATACCAAACGATGCGTAAACCAATGGCGAAACATTTAAGCTTGGAGTATTTTTTTTTTTTTTCATTCCAAATAATAATCACGTCAGTCTTTTACCTTAATACATGTTTTTTCTCGCTCGAAATAACTATTGCGCCAGTGTTTCTCTCGTTAGTAATACTTATAATAAAGGGTAGAAGTAAATTTCACCATTTTCTCTAATATGGCGAAGGCGAACGTTTGTACCCTAAGGTCGGTCCAAGCCTCCTTAAAAGAAAATGTAGGTAGGGGGATTGCATTCAGCAATAGAGGGGTCTCAATGTGATCGAAAAATATGGCGGTCGAACACATAATGGAGGTAGCGACGGTTTTTTTTTTTTTTTTTTTTTAACTTTTGGGTATTATAGAGGGTCGCGACACTGAAAATGATTGAGAAACGATGACCTCTTTAAGTCATGTTAGATTTATTATTTGCTCGGAGTCGGTTACAGATCTATATATATATATATATATTTTTTTTTTTTTTACGTTCATTTGTGGCTCTGAAAAGAGCCGTTTTTGTTTCTTTCATTCGAAATAATTTTCACGTATTTACTTGGAACTGGTGTATTTGGTGACGGCTTTGGTACCTTCACTAACGGCGTGTTTGGCTAATTCTCCAGGTAAAAGTAATCTGACCGCCGTTTGAATTTCTCTACTTGTTATTGTCGATCTCTTGTTATAGTGGGCCAAACGCGAAGCTTCGGCGGCAATCCTTTCGAAAATGTCATTAACGAAAGAATTCATGATCGACATGGCCTTGCTGGAAATTCCCGTATCCGGATGTACTTGTTTCAACACTTTGTAAATGTAAATGGCGTAACTCTCCTTCCTCCTACGCTTCTTCTTTTTATCAGTTTTTGAGATGTTTTTTTGTGCCTTTCCGGCTTTCTTGGCCGCTTTACCGCTGGTTTTTGGTGGCATTATTGACAAACTCGTCGAATTAACGTACGTATACTACAAGCTCGTAAGGTGAACTGGTTTCAGCACTGTCCTAGGGCACCGTATTTGTGACAGAGCGTACGAATAAGTTACGCTCCGCCCATTGAACAGAGATTCGTGTTCGTGCGTTTCTATTGGTCTCCTGATATATAATATCATGAAGCGAACCTTGACCAAAAAAATACAGTATCTCATCTGACTGTGCGACGGCAATCCCGTCGTGCGAATCTGATCTATTACAGTTAAAGAATAAATAAAATTAATAAATATGTCCGGACGCGGAAAAGGAGGCAAAGTTAAAGGAAAGGCCAAGTCGCGTTCGAATCGTGCCGGATTGCAGTTTCCGGTCGGCCGTATTCACAGATTGTTGAGGAAAGGAAATTACGCGGAACGCGTAGGTGCAGGAGCACCGGTATATTTGGCCGCGGTAATGGAGTATCTTGCCGCCGAAGTATTGGAATTGGCCGGAAACGCCGCCAGAGATAACAAGAAGACCAGGATTATCCCACGACATTTGCAGCTCGCCATCAGAAATGACGAAGAATTAAACAAACTTTTGTCAGGCGTTACCATCGCCCAAGGTGGTGTTTTACCGAACATTCAGGCCGTGCTATTGCCAAAGAAGACAGACAGTAAAACGAAATAAAATCAAAACGATTGCTGCATCCCTGCATGAAGGGTCTTTACCTGATTCGAAATATCGGTCCTTTTCAGGACCAACAAAAAACTATAGAATGAACAAAGAAAAATACAAATACTACCCATCACCTAAATGGCGGAGTGATATTTAAATATGCTCTAGATAAGCACATTAAAAATATCAAAATTTCCAAAGGGTTTTATTTGCACGTATAAAATTG
>JARFXV010002847.1:7500-10000 GCA_031761425.1 Cosmopolites sordidus
CGCTTTCGGTCAGTTCCTCAATCATTCTTTCCTCATACCGATTTTTCTTTGTCTTTACCATTTCTTTGTATCTCTTTCTTTCTTTCTTATATTCCTCTCTATCGTGCTGGTCTATTGTTATTTTTGACGTCATTATTTTTATTAATCTTCTTATTTTCCTCTTTTGCTGGCCGCATTCACCATCCCACCATTCATTTCCGTTCTTAATAATTATTCTTTTCTTTTTCATAGTTCTTTGACAAACTTTCCTAATCGCCTCCTGGTAATTGCTGATTGCCTCTTCCAATTGTTCCTCGTCTGCTATACCCTCAAATCTCGTTTCTATTTCTTCAATTTTCTCTCTAAACTTATCCCAATCCGTATTTCGGTAATCCCAACGCTCTCTTTTCCTCTCTCTCTCTTCTATATTTTCCGTTATCTCGGTCCTCACGTACCGGTGATCACTCAGCGTCTCGTCCTCGCACACCACACATTCATTCAATTCAACGCCCCTGTACCACAATACATCGATATAGCTGTTGCCCATTCCGCCTGCAAAGGTCGGGAGGCTTTCGCAATCATTCCCCAGAATCATTCCGTTGTCTATCGCCCACATTATCAGCTGTTCACCCCTTTTATCCTCTATTTCCCCCCCCCAGGCCTGATTTTTCGCATTAAAATCCCCCGCCACTATTAGCTTCCCTTTTCCAAATTTCCCTTTTTCGTCAGTGAATACGAGTCCTCCATTACTGGGTTCCTCGTACACACTAACTACTTTAATATCCCCAATTTCTACTGTAGTGACGTTTTTACTCGATTCTTCGTCTATCATTATTGCCCTTATACCCTCCCTTACCAGTATTACCGCTTTTACTCCCAGCCCTTTCCTGAAAATTTCCCACCCTTCCCACGCGCTCATCCTGTGCGGAGGCTCCTGCACCAGCACCACGTCTATTTCCCATTCAACCGCATTCACTCTCATCAGTCTCTCCGCTTGCGTTCCTCTTCCCAAATTGATCTGCAGTATCTTCATTAGTACCCGTAGTCTACTCGTTTCTTTGTGTCAGCCATCCTAGCCGCGAATATCGGACATCCCTTATCGTTTGCCCCGTGCCTAACGCCATCTTTTAAACCACTTCTCACACAGTTCACGCACTTCTTCTCATTCCTGTCACACTTCCTCATATCGTGTTCACCACCACAATTGCCACAAGCTACTGCTGCTGTGCAATGCCTCTGCAGATGTCCAAATCTGCAGCACTTAAAACACTGCAGGACATCCTCGAATACTTCCACATACACGCTAACCAAACCAACATTCACTCGTCCCCTTTCAATTAATTTTCTACACACATCAGGCCTAACTTCCAAGACCCAATTCTCCTTCGTCACATCCCTACATGTAAACTTTCTGATTACTTTAAAAACATTCATTTCTCTTTCATTCCCGACAATCTGTTTTATTTCCTCATTCTCGTTTATTATTTCACTCATTAGCTCGCTGTCTCTATACCCTTTCTCAACTCCTGTTATTTTTACTTTTGGCTTAATCTTTTTTCCTTCTCTTACTTCCATATCTTTCATTCCTCTGATTTTTTCTACAATTTTTTTCTTCTGTTCCTCATCCCTACACTCGAGAACCACCGCGCCGCCATTCAGTTTTCTGCACTTTTTTATTCCCTCTCTCCCTATTTCCGCATACGTCAGCTTCTTTTTTACCGCCTCTATTGTCGTTTTCCCGTCAGCCTTTCCCTTAATCCATACTTCCTGTTTAGGCAGCGGTGGTTTCCACTCTTCCTTCCTTGTCACCTGCTTGTTTCCCATTTTTTTCACCGCTCTCGCGTACGACCTTCCTTCCCCTTCCCCCTCACTTTCGCTACCATCACTCTGACTCCTTTCGCTACTGTCGCTTTCTACTTCTTTCCTTCTTTCAGTCCTTTCTCTTTCCCCCTTTTTTCCTTTCCCATTCGTCTCTCTAATTAGCATCTCTATCTTACTCATTCTTTCATTCATACATTCCTCCATTTTAGCCATTCTCTCCTCTATATTTACTTCCCTCTCCATCCTCCCTTTTTCCGTTTTTAATTCGTTTATTTTCTTACTAATCTCATTAACATTTTTGTCTATCTTATCTAGCAACTTACGCGCCTGTTCCTGATCCGCCATATTAAATTTTGCCTTACCCTTGGCCTTGCCTGACTGCCCGTACCGGGCCGTGGTCATCCTCCTCAATTCGTTAGTTCCTTTATTAATCTCTATAAAAAATTTTACAAATTCAATATCATAATTATCATTAACGACCTCTGTCGACAGCTCTTCCGATTCCATCACCCGTTCCTCCATGTCCTCTTCCTCCTCTGATTGATCCTGGTCCTCTTCTCCATTCCTATTCCTTCTTCCTCCTTCCTCTCTCTCTCTGGATCCGGCGTTGGCAGCTCCCCTCTTCTTCTGTCCTTCCTCCTCTTCTTCTCCCATTCCGTTCCCCTGCGCTTTCACTTTTTCCTCCTCTCTTCCTCCTTTA
>JARFXV010002847.1:12500-21198 GCA_031761425.1 Cosmopolites sordidus
GAGACGAACTTTCACTTTCATTGCGCCTTTAGGTTTAGTGATTCCCAATGACTCGCGCACATGCTAGACTCCTTGGTCCGTGTTTCAAGACGGGTCCTGAAAGTACCCAAAGCTATAGCGTCGCAGATCGGTCTACGGTCAGATGACTAGGTCTGTTCGAGAACTTCGAGGCCAACAGTCACCAGAGGTCGGAACCGGCACCAGGTCCGATGGCCGACTACATCTGGCGCGCTTGCCCCGAGTCGAACGCTCCTCTCTCGTAAAAGGGGTAGCGACCCTAAACCTTTCGTATACCGTCGAGCGAGTCGATCGGGTTGAGACGACACGAGGGTCCGTAAATATGCGCGGCCGAAACCGTATTTACGGGCTCCACCCCGAGCCTTAGATCGACGCCCAACGGATCGCGACGTCCTACCAGGAGAAAAGTGCACGCGTTCGTCGCCGGATCGACGAACGACGAAAGGTGCGAGAGACACGTCCGAAAACGTCTCTCCCGTCACGCGATCGTCGGCCGCCGACGACGAGCCGCGAATGAATTTCTCCCTTCGACCTTTCGGGTTTCTCAGGTTTACCCCTAAACGGTTTCACGTACTCTTGAACTCTCTCTTCAAAGTGCTTTTCAACTTTCCCTCACGGTACTTGTTCGCTATCGGTCTCGTGGTCATATTTAGCCTTAGATGGAGTTTACCACCCACTTAGGGCTGCACTCTCAAGCAACCCGACTCTAAGGAGAGATCCTCCCGCCGTCAGCGATGGTCACTACGGGCCTGGCACCCTCTGTGGGCTGTGGCCCCGTTCAAGAAGGACTTGGACGCATCGCGTAACTTCGAGATGATGGACCCTCCCGAACACCACATTTCCCGGCACCCGGTGTCGGCCGCGGGATTCGGTGCTGGGCTCTTCCCTGTTCGCTCGCAGCTACTAGGGGAATCCTGGTTAGTTTCTTTTCCTCCGCTTAGTAATATGCTTAAATTCGGCGGGTAGTCTCACCTGCTCTGAGGTCGATAGATATATATATATATATATAAATATAATAATGGTAAATAAAGCTGCGCCCGCCGCGTGTATATAAGTAGTAGCCTCGACATCGTATAACAAACGATCAGACGTCGCATATCCTTTAATTAAAGAATATATATTATCGGACACGACGACCGAAAACGATGCGATGCGACACGCACGGCACACTTTCGCTTAATTCGCATGAAAACGGCGAATTAAGATCGTCCTTACGATTTAAGACGTCGCGCGCACCTGCCACGCGTTCGCGAAGGCGAATCGACGGCAACAGGCGCTCGCGTCACGACGTCCAACACGCTCCGTCGTCATTATCCGAATCAACGCGACAGACAGATGGTACATCGTCGTCGTCGTCGTCGTCATTTTCGGACAAAACCGAGCAGTCTTTAAATAAGGTACGACCCTCAGCCAGGAGTGGTCCGGGAATGGAATCCCAGGACCGCAATGTGCGTTCGAAGTGTCGATGTTCATGTGTCCTGCAGTTCACAAGTTGACGCGCAATTAGCTGCGTTCTTCATCGACCCACGAGCCAAGTGATCCACCGTTTAGGGTAATCTTTTTTATCGATTCATTTAACGAGAAGGAAACTATCGCCACGACGATGACGACGACCAAGGCGAACCTCGTCATTGCGGCGTGGCAGTAATGGTCCGACTCGTTTGTGATGCGAGAAATAAAATACTTCTCCGTATCGGTGACGTTCATTTTAAGAAATGTAAATGGCAAGATTCCGAAATTTTTAAACGAAACGTTGAAATATTATCCACCGTCGACATCGTTGTCGTCGTCGTCGTCGACAAACGAACGGTGTTTTATATTACGTTTCTCTCGTCACGGTAACGGTCGTCGTCGTCGTCGTCGTCAGTCGACAGCGTCGACGACAAAAACCGCAACGAATGTTTAAAAATCATAACGGAATCGATTATGATGAAGATATGGTTAATGGTCCATATCATACACATCACACAGAAACGACCACGACAACCACAACGACGTTACAGACAGATCACGTGTGCGTGCGTGTGCGTTAAATGTGAAAACTTAAAGATCGTACGGGCGCATATCGTTTAAATACCGTCGGGAAGGAAAATCCACGAGGATTTTTTATCCCTTAGATTTTTCGTACTCTGGCTGACTCGCTCACTCACTCACTCACTCACTCACTTTCCAGATAGATAGTGAGTGGGCGAGTGAGCGAGCGAGCTAGCTAGCTAGCTAGCGTAGAAACATAAATCTAGGTACCCGATACAAATTCTTTTTTCCGTTTTCGTCTTGCACGCACCAACGAGCGATACGAGCTGCTGTCGTTCGTCGAGGATCGTCAAAGTTGTCGTTCCCTTGTGTCTCTTAATAAAATAAAAGATAGTTCGAATTATTCGAGAGAATAATTACAGACGTGTTCTTAATCGCGCGTCAGATGACGGCAATCGATCACTGTAATGATCCTTCCGCAGGTTCACCTACGGAAACCTTGTTACGACTTTTACTTCCTCTAAATGATCAAGTTTGGTCATCTTTTCTTACACATCGACGACACCGAAGCGCCATCGCGTGTCGATCCGAAGACCTCACTAAATCATTCAATCGGTAGTAGCGACGGGCGGTGTGTACAAAGGGCAGGGACGTAATCAACGCGAGCTTATGACTCGCGCTTACTGGGAATTCCTCGTTCATGGGGAACAATTGCAAGCCCCAATCCCTAGCACGAAGGAGGTTCAGCGGGTTACCCGGGCCGCTCGGCCAGGGAAGACACGCTGATTCCTTCAGTGTAGCGCGCGTGCGGCCCAGAACATCTAAGGGCATCACAGACCTGTTATTGCTCAATCTCGTGCGGCTAGAAGCCGCCTGTCCCTCTAAGAAGAAATGTTTGTACGCCGACAGTAAAAACCGCGCGCGAACGGCGGAGCCCGTGAGGACCCCGCACGTACGGCGGGCCTTTGCGATGTCAAAAAGCGCCTAGTTAGCAGGCTAGAGTCTCGTTCGTTATCGGAATTAACCAGACAAATCGCTCCACCAACTAAGAACGGCCATGCACCACCACCCACCGAATCAAGAAAGAGCTCTCAATCTGTCAATCCTTCCGGTGTCCGGGCCTGGTGAGGTTTCCCGTGTTGAGTCAAATTAAGCCGCAGGCTCCACTCCTGGTGGTGCCCTTCCGTCAATTCCTTTAAGTTTCAGCTTTGCAACCATACTTCCCCCGGAACCCAAAAGCTTTGGTTTCCCGGAAGCTGCCCGTCGAGTCATCGGAGGAACGTCGACGGATCGCTAGCTGGCATCGTTTAAGGTTAGAACTAGGGCGGTATCTGATCGCCTTCGAACCTCTAACTTTCGTTCTTGATCAATGAAAGCGTTTTTGGCAAATGCTTTCGCTTCCGTTCGTCTTGCGACGATCCAAGAATTTCACCTCTAACGTCGCAATACGAATGCCCCCATCCGTTCCTATTAATCATTACCTCGGGGTTCCGAAAACCAACAAAATAGAACCGAGGTCCTATTCCATTATTCCATGCATACAGTATTCAGGCGAAATTTTAGCCTGCTTTAAGCACTCTAATTTGTTCAAAGTAAACGTGCCGGCCCACCTCGACACTCAGTGAAGAGCACCGCGGCAGGATTGATTTGGGCCGCCGTTAAACCGCCAACGAACGCACGCCGCGAGGCGCACGCCCGAACAGACGGCAACCGACTAAGCCCACCGGCAGGACGTCTCGCGAAACGCCAGTTAACACCGCGGACGATGAACCGGCGGCGCGAGACACAAATTCGACTACGAGCTTTTTAACCGCAACAACTTTAATATACGCTATTGGAGCTGGAATTACCGCGGCTGCTGGCACCAGACTGGCCCTCCAATTGATCCTCGTTAAAGGGTTTAGAGTGTACTCATTCCGATTACGGGGCCTCGGATGAGTCCCGTATCGTTATTTTTCGTCACTACCTCCCCGTGCCGGGAGTGGGTAATTTGCGCGCCTGCTGCCTTCCTTGGATGTGGTAGCCGTTTCTCAGGCTCCCTCTCCGGAATCGAACCCTGATTCCCCGTTACCCGTTACGACCATGGTAGGCGCAGAACCTACCATCGACAGTTGATAAGGCAGACATTTGAAAGATGCGTCGCCGGTGCGAGACCGTGCGATCAGCGTAAAGTTATTCAGAGTCACCAAGTTGTACGATGACGAGCGCGAACCCGCCACCGATTGGTTTTGATCTAATAAAAGCACTCCTTCCATCTCTGGTCGGAGCTCTGTTTGCATGTATTAGCTCTAGAATTACCACAGTTATCCAAGTAATTGTGGGTACGATCTAAGGAACCATAACTGATTTAATGAGCCTTTCGCGGTTTCACCTTAATTCGGCTTGTACTGAGACATGCATGGCTTAATCTTTGAGACAAGCATATGACTACTGGCAGGATCAACCAGGGAACTGTGCGCGCGAGCTGCAATTGCTGCTGCTGCTGCTGCTGTTGTCCGCACGTCGAGTGTCGTTCGTTTCGCCGTCGCTCGCTCGTTCGTTTACCACCCTCCTCCTCCAGGCAGGCGGCGGCGCACAACGGTGCGTCGTGGTCTGTATGGATCGGTGGGCGATTGCGTGCGTGCGTGCGTAGGTACGAGAAACGTGACGACTTTCTCGATGACGACGACGAGTGTGCGTCGAGACGACGGAAAAACCGGTCAAGACGCCACGCTCTTGCATTATAATTAGTGTCTTGTGTCGTATCATCGGTTCTTTTTTTTAATTATTATTATTACTATTATTATTTGTCTTAAACAACTACCACCGTTTTTATATATTTATTCGTGTGTGAGATGTAGCCGTCGGAGTGTATTGCTGCTGCGCTATCGATCGTCATTAATTTTATCGTCTGCGTCACCGCGCGTCATGCCGTCACACGATTTATTACATCGGGCGGCGGCGGCGGCGGCAGCAACGACAAAGGTACGTTCGAAGACAACAGCACTACTCCCCGTCGTCGTACTCGTAGAACGAAATAATATCAAAAACGTAGTTTGTATAATAAATCAAAAAAAAAATCGATGCAAACGACCAACCGAGCACAACCGATACGACCATACATAAGATATATCGTCGTTCGGCATCAATAAAACCTCGAAACATTCTCTCCGAACCACTTCGCTAGATTGAAAGCGACAAGGGAAACTCGTACGAGAAGCGTTTCGTGTTAGAAAACTCGCTCGGAAAGCTGAGAGTTACCGCACGTGTACGTTATTGTTACAGACTTTTCGCATGAACGCATTATTATATAAGGAACATGCGAAAATGTCAACACAAAATACAACCGATCGCATATGAATCGTGACACGTAAAAATTTAACGGTCCGCCGAATTCACGATCTCGCTGTGTGTAGTAAAAATCACCACATTAGAGGGACCCGATTGTGTATCCGAACAGACGACTTGACTCGCCGCTCGAACCTCGGATCACCACATGAGGCGGCGGAATCTTAAATCCGGCGTCGATCCGCGAACGACGGCACGACCCTGATTTACAAGCAACACCGACCGATTGGAAAACGTTCGGCAAAAACGATCGATACATCATATATGTGAGATTTTGTAATTATATATATTTGTATGTGTTTGTATATTTATGTGTTTATACATATATATATATAAAAAAAGTGTGTAAATATAATATATGTATATATGTATATATATATATATATATATATATATATATATATATATATATATATATATATATATATATATATATATATATATATATATATATATATTTATATATATACGTATGTATATACGTATATATATACATATATATATATATATATATATATATATATATATATATATATATATATATATATATATATATATATATATATACAAATATATATATATATATATATATATATATATATATATATATATATATATATATATATATATACATATATATACATATATATATATATATATATATATATATATATATATATATATATATATATATATATATATATATCCAGCCTAAGATACTGGACGGGTCACGGGTGGTGGATAGTGAAAGTTCCATTAGATATTAATGGACAGCTGCGAATATCTCAAAATAAGCAGCCCCGAACCAAGGCACAAAAAAAAACAAAATCCACTTAGCGTCTGACTTGTATCAAGCGGTTGAATGGTCAGCGTCTGTTCACCAGTGGTGCGGCTGATATTTAAATTCTGGAACTAACCCCCTCCAGTCTTAACCTCTGAACCGTCATGGTTCAAACCTTTAATTCAAAGTACAAGATGAATCGTTCTAGTAATTACAAAATTACCCCAGGAGGTAGACAATCCTCTGCCAACCGGACTTTCGGATTCTGGGGCGTCCGGGCTAAGTAAATAATCGACTTATGACACTATCCTCAAATGTGCTAACAAAAACTATACATTAATCAATGCACACCTCCCGGTTAACGAAGAAAATAAATCTAATCTTGAAAAAGTAAATAAGTCCTGGGAAATTCTGGAAAAGACTATCTCTAAATTTCCTACCAACCATGTAAAAATCCTATCGGGTGATTTCAACGCCGCCCAACTAGGGAAAGAAAAAAGTACAGGAAGGAAAACTGTCGGCAGTTTTCCAACTCATAAATGGGCCAACCATAATGGTAGAAAATTGGTTGAACTATGTTCGCAGTTTAATCTAAGAAGGATGTCAACACAATTTAAGAAGAAAATAACAAAACAAAAGACATGGATGTGCCCAAACACGTACATGGATGAATTTCAAAATGACCATGTTGCCAATTCGTACCCCAATTATAAAGAGATTTTGAACGTTCGAGTCGATAAAGGAGCAAATATAGACACGGATCACCACCTGACTAGTATCAAACTTAGCTGAAAACCTCGAAAACTTATTCAAAAGAGGCTGCTAATACCAAAGTTTGACCCAACGAAAATAAAACCAGCCCTAACAGAAGAGCTAGATAAACAACCAGCACAGAACTGGCAAGAATTGAAACAAAAAATTATTAAAACAGCCTTAAAGTTGGTCCCTTTACAAAAACGTAGAAAACATCCGTGGTGGGATGAAGTTTGCGAGCAAGGAGTATTAAGCCGAAGTAAAACATTCAAAGATTGGAACAGTCAAAAGACAGTTATAAACTATAACATCTTTTTGGAAGTAAGAAAAGAAACATCGAAGCTAGTTAGAGAAACTAAAAGAAAATATGAAAACAATCAACTTATTGAAATAGAAAAAGATTTCCAAAAAACTAACACCCGAAACTTTTATAAAACATTTAAAACTAAATTAATAGGCTATCAACCGCAAAGTCTTTGCTTCCAAAATGAAAACGGACAATCAGCTCTAAATAACCAAGACAATTGCAAAGAACTAGCGAAATATTTAGAACAAATAGTAAACTGTCCTGAGCCCTTAAACAAATTAGCAACACTAAACCCTAAACAAACAAACCCAGATTCATTACCACCGAAAGAAGATGAAATAATTAGGCAAATCGAGCGGCTTAAAAATGACAAAGCTTCTGGAGAAGATGGAATCACTGCTGAACTTTTGAAATCCGCTGGTCCCCAGGTACACAATCAAGGAAATAACCAAAATTCTACGAGAAGTTAGGCGAACCGAACGGATTCCGGAAGATTGGAAAGAAGCTCTAATCTATCTACTACATAGGAAAGGACATAGAACGGATGTAAACAACTATAGAGGGATATTTCTTCTCCCAGTTTGTTACAAGATTCTATCTCAATGTCTACTAGACAGAGCACAGGGACAGTTAGAACCTAACATTGGTGAATATCAACCAGGTTTTCGACCGGGGGGCAGATCCAGCCCTGAACAGATCCTGAATCTAAAGTTGATTCTAAGACATCAAGAACTGTACAATAAAAATCTCGTCTGTACATTTGTGGATTTCAAAAAAGCATGAGACTCTATTGACCGCGAATCTTTATTCCGAATCTTCCGAAAGAACAAGGACCAGATCTCTGAAAAAACGCTGGGGATTATTAAAGCAACGTTAACTAACACAAGGTTAAAAGTAAAATTCATGGTTGACATCTCTCAGAGCCCTTCGAAATTAAAACTGGAGTGAGACGAGGGGATGGAGGACTCTCGCCACTCCTATTTAACTGTGTTCTAGAAAAAATAATATAGGAGTGGCGTGAAAAAAAATAAGTTGGCCCTGAATGTTGACCAGCCCATTAAACTGGGGAGAACCAACATCAATACTGATTGTCTGGCATCTGCTGATGATCTAGCAATTTTAGCTCAAGATATATTAAGGGCACAGATACAGATTGAAATCCTAAAGGAAACAGACTAAGCACGCCATAAGCTAACATGACCTGCAACAGACTAAGAACGCCATTTCTAAAAACAAAATATGGTAACATCAGACGAGTCTCTCAATTCAAATATTTGGGTGAAATAATCATGGAAAATGGATTGGAAAAAGCGGCCAATAAGGATAGATGTCAAAAAATGGAAACGGCATTAAGGCTTACACAAAATATTTATAACAAAAAGTGCCTATCTAAAAACATAAAACTGAGACATTACAACACAATTATTAAGCCAGAATGTCTATATGCTGCAGAAACGCTCATTTTGAATAGAAAGAGGGACATCGAGGACATTGAAAAGAAGGAAAGAAAAATCCTAGGCCCCAAACAAATAAATAGC
>JARFXV010002848.1:0-7500 GCA_031761425.1 Cosmopolites sordidus
AATCTTGTAACAAACTGGAGAAGAAATATCCCTCTATAGTTGTTTACATCGTTCTATGTCCTTTCCTATGTAGTAGATAGATTAGAGCTTCTTTCCAATCTTCCGGAATCCGTTCGGTTCGCCTAACTTCTCGTAGAATTTTGGTTATTTCCTTGATTGTGTACCTGGGGACCAGCGGATTTCAAAAGTTCAGCAGTGATTCCATCTTCTCCAGAAGCTTTGTCATTTTTAAGCCGCTCGATTTGCCTAATTATTTCATCTTCTTTCGGTGGTAATGAATCTGGGTTTGTTTGTTAGGGTTTAGTGTTGCTAATTTGTTTAAGGGCTCAGGACAGTTTACTATTTGTTCTAAATATTTCGCTAGTTCTTGGGCAATTGTCTTGGTTATTTAGAGCTGATTGTCCGTTTTCATTTTGGAAGCAAAGACTTTGCGGTTGATAGCCTATTAATTTAGTTTTAAATGTTTTATAAAAGTTTCGGGTGTTAGTTTTTTGGAAATCTTTTTCTATTTCAATAAGTTGATTGTTTTCATATTTTCTTTTAGTTTCTCTAACTAGCTTCGATGTTTCTTTTCTTACTTCCAAAAAGATGTTATAGTTTATAACTGTCTTTTGACTGTTCCAATCTTTGAATGTTTTACTTCGGCTTAATACTCCTTGCTCGCAAACTTCATCCCACCACGGATGTTTTCTACGTTTTTGTAAAGGGACCAACTTTAAGGCTGTTTTAATAATTTTTTGTTTCAATTCTTGCCAGTTCTGTGCTGGTTGTTTATCTAGCTCTTCTGTTAGGGCTGGTTTTATTTTCGTTGGGTCAAACTTTGGTATTAGCAGCCTCTTTTGAATAAGTTTTCGAGGTTTTCAGCTAAGTTTGATACTAGTCAGGTGGTGATCCGTGTCTATATTTGCTCCTTTATCGACTCGAACGTTCAAAATCTCTTTATAATTGGGGTACGAATTGGCAACATGGTCATTTTGAAATTCATCCATGTACGTGTTTGGGCACATCCATGTCTTTTGTTTTGTTATTTTCTTCTTAAATTGTGTTGACATCCTTCTTAGATTAAACTGCGAACATAGTTCAACCAATTTTCTACCATTATGGTTGGCCCATTTATGAGTTGGAAAACTGCCGACAGTTTTCCTTCCTGTACTTTTTTCTTTCCCTAGTTGGGCGGCGTTGAAATCACCCGATAGGATTTTTACATGGTTGGTAGGAAATTTAGAGATAGTCTTTTCCAGAATTTCCCAGGACTTATTTACTTTTTCAAGATTAGATTTATTTTCTTCGTTAACCGGGAGGTGTGCATTGATTAATGTATAGTTTTTGTTAGCACATTTGAGGATAGTGTCATAAGTCGATTATTTACTTAGCCCGGACGCCCCAGAATCCGAAAGTCCGGTTGGCAGAGGATTGTCTACCTCCTGGGGTAATTTTGTATTACTAGAACGATTCATCTTGTACTTTGAATTAAAGGTTTGAACCATGACGGTTCAGAGGTTAAGACTGGAGGGGGTTAGTTCCAGAATTTAAATATCAGCCGCACCACTGGTGAACAGACGCTGACCATTCAACCGCTTGATACAAGTCAGACGCTAAGTGATTTTGTTTTTTTTTTGTGCCTTGGTTCGGGGCTGCTTATTTGAGATATTCGCAGCTGTCCATTAATATCTAATGGAACTTTCACTATCCACCACCCGTGACCCGTCCAGTATCTTAGGCTGGATATATATATATATATATATATATATATATATATATATATATATATATATATATATATATATGTATATATATGTATATATATATATATATATATATATATATATATATATATATATATATATATATATATATATATATTTGTATATATATATATATATATTATATATATATCTATATATATATATATATATATATATATATATATATATATATATATATATGTATATATATACGTATATACATACGTATATATAAAATATATATATATATATATATATATATATATATATATATATATATATATATATATATAATATATATATATATATATATATATACATATAGACATATATTATATTTACACACTTTTTTTATATATATATATGTAATAAACACATAAATATACAAACACATACAAATATATATAATTACAAAATCTCACATATATGATGTATCGATCGTTTTTGCCGAACGTTTTCCAATCGGTCGGTGTTGCTTGTAAATCAGGGTCGTGCCGTCGTTCGCGGATCGACGCCGGATTTAAGATTCCGCCGCCTCATGTGGTGATCCGAGGTTCGAGCGGCGAGTCAAGTCGTCTGTTCGGATACACAATCGGGTCCCTCTAATGTGGTGATTTTTACTACACACAGCGAGATCGTGAATTCGGCGGACCGTTAAATTTTTAGCGTGTCACGATTCATATGCGATCGGTTGTATTTTGTGTTGACATTTTCGCATGTTCCTTATATAATAATGCGTTCATGCGAAAAGTCTGTAACAATAACGTACACGTGCGGTAACTCTCAGCTTTCCGAGCGAGTTTTCTAACACGAAACGCTTCTCGTACGAGTTTCCCTTGTCGCTTTCAATCTAGCGAAGTGGTTCGGAGAGAATGTTTCGAGGTTTTATTGATGCCGAACGACGATATATCTTATGTATGGTCGTATCGGTTGTGCTCGGTTGGTCGTTTGCATCGATTTTTTTTTTGATTTATTATACAAACTACGTTTTTGATATTATTTCGTTCTACGAGTACGACGACGGGGAGTAGTGCTGTTGTCTTCGACGTACCTTTGTCGTTGCTGCCGCCGCCGCCGCCGCCCGATGTAATAAATCGTGTGACGGCATGACGCGCGGTGACGCAGACGATAAAATTAATGACGATCGATAGCGCAGCAGCAATACACTCCGACGGCTACATCTCACACACGAATAAATATATAAAAACGGTGGTAGTTGTTTAAGACAAATAATAATAGTAATAATAATAATTAAAAAAAAGAACCGATGATACGACACAAGACACTAATTATAATGCAAGAGCGTGGCGTCTTGACCGGTTTTTCCGTCGTCTCGACGCACACTCGTCGTCGTCATCGAGAAAGTCGTCACGTTTCTCGTACCTACGCACGCACGCACGCAATCGCCCACCGATCCATACAGACCACGACGCACCGTTGTGCGCCGCCGCCTGCCTGGAGGAGGAGGGTGGTAAACGAACGAGCGAGCGACGGCGAAACGAACGACACTCGACGTGCGGACAACAGCAGCAGCAGCAGCAGCAATTGCAGCTCGCGCGCACAGTTCCCTGGTTGATCCTGCCCAGTAGTCATATGCTTGTCTCAAAGATTAAGCCCATGCATGTCTCAGTACAAGCCGAATTAAGGTGAAACCGCGAAAGGCTCATTAAATCAGTTATGGTTCCTTAGATCGTACCCACAATTACTTGGATAACTGTGGTAATTCTAGAGCTAATACATGCAAACAGAGCTCCGACCAGAGATGGAAGGAGTGCTTTTATTAGATCAAAACCAATCGGTGGCGGGTTCGCGCTCGTCATCGTACAACTTGGTGACTCTGAATAACTTTACGCTGATCGCACGGTCTCGCACCGGCGACGCATCTTTCAAATGTCTGCCTTATCAACTGTCGATGGTAGGTTCTGCGCCTACCATGGTCGTAACGGGTAACGGGGAATCAGGGTTCGATTCCGGAGAGGGAGCCTGAGAAACGGCTACCACATCCAAGGAAGGCAGCAGGCGCGCAAATTACCCACTCCCGGCACGGGGAGGGTAGTGACGAAAAATAACGATACGGGACTCATCCGAGGCCCCGTAATCGGAATGAGTACACTCTAAACCCTTTAACGAGGATCAATTGGAGGGCCAGTCTGGTGCCAGCAGCCGCGGTAATTCCAGCTCCAATAGCGTATATTAAAAGTTGTTGCGGTTAAAAAGCTCGTAGTCGAATTTGTGTCTCGCGCCGCCGGTTCATCGTCCGCGGTGTTAACTGGCGTTTTCGCGAGACGTCCTGCCGGTGGGCTTAGTCGGTTGCCGTCTGTTCGGGCGTGCGCCTCGCGGCGTGCGTTCGTTGGCGGTTTAACGGCGGCCCAAATCAATCCTGCCGCGGTGCTCTTCACTGAGTGTCGAGGTGGGCCGGCACGTTTACTTTGAACAAATTAGAGTGCTTAAAGCAGGCTAAAATTCGCCTGAATACTGTATGCATGGAATAATGGAATAGGACCTCGGTTCTATTTTGTTGGTTTTCGGAACCCCGAGGTAATGATTAATAGGAACGGATGGGGGCATTCGTATTGCGACGTTAGAGGTGAAATTCTTGGATCGTCGCAAGACGAACGGAAGCGAAAGCATTTGCCAAAAACGCTTTCATTGATCAAGAACGAAAGTTAGAGGTTCGAAGGCGATCAGATACCGCCCTAGTTCTAACCTTAAACGATGCCAGCTAGCGATCCGTCGACGTTCCTCCGATGACTCGACGGGCAGCTTCCGGGAAACCAAAGCTTTTGGGTTCCGGGGGAAGTATGGTTGCAAAGCTGAAACTTAAAGGAATTGACGGAAGGGCACCACCAGGAGTGGAGCCTGCGGCTTAATTTGACTCAACGGGAAACCTCACCAGGCCCGGACACCGGAAGGATTGACAGATTGAGAGCTCTTTCTTGATTCGGTGGGTGGTGGTGCATGGCCGTTCTTAGTTGGTGGAGCGATTTGTCTGGTTAATTCCGATAACGAACGAGACTCTAGCCTGCTAACTAGGCGCTTTTTGACATCGCAAAGGCCCGCCGTACGTGCGGGGTCCTCACGGGCTCCGCCGTTCGCGCGCGGTTTTTACTGTCGGCGTACAAACATTTCTTCTTAGAGGGACAGGCGGCTTCTAGCCGCACGAGATTGAGCAATAACAGGTCTGTGATGCCCTTAGATGTTCTGGGCCCGCACGCGCGCTACACTGAAGGAATCAGCGTGTCTTCCCTGGCCGAGCGGCCCGGGTAACCCGCTGAACCTCCTTCGTGCTAGGGATTGGGGCTTGCAATTGTTCCCCATGAACGAGGAATTCCCAGTAAGCGCGAGTCATAAGCTCGCGTTGATTACGTCCCTGCCCTTTGTACACACCGCCCGTCGCTACTACCGATTGAATGATTTAGTGAGGTCTTCGGATCGACACGCGATGGCGCTTCGGTGTCGTCGATGTGTAAGAAAAGATGACCAAACTTGATCATTTAGAGGAAGTAAAAGTCGTAACAAGGTTTCCGTAGGTGAACCTGCGGAAGGATCATTACAGTGATCGATTGCCGTCATCTGACGCGCGATTAAGAACACGTCTGTAATTATTCTCTCGAATAATTCGAACTATCTTTTATTTTATTAAGAGACACAAGGGAACGACAACTTTGACGATCCTCGACGAACGACAGCAGCTCGTATCGCTCGTTGGTGCGTGCAAGACGAAAACGGAAAAAAGAATTTGTATCGGGTACCTAGATTTATGTTTCTACGCTAGCTAGCTAGCTAGCTCGCTCGCTCACTCGCCCACTCACTATCTATCTGGAAAGTGAGTGAGTGAGTGAGTGAGTGAGCGAGTCAGCCAGAGTACGAAAAATCTAAGGGATAAAAAATCCTCGTGGATTTTCCTTCCCGACGGTATTTAAACGATATGCGCCCGTACGATCTTTAAGTTTTCACATTTAACGCACACGCACGCACACGTGATCTGTCTGTAACGTCGTTGTGGTTGTCGTGGTCGTTTCTGTGTGATGTGTATGATATGGACCATTAACCATATCTTCATCATAATCGATTCCGTTATGATTTTTAAACATTCGTTGCGGTTTTTGTCGTCGACGCTGTCGACTGACGACGACGACGACGACGACCGTTACCGTGACGAGAGAAACGTAATATAAAACACCGTTCGTTTGTCGACGACGACGACGACAACGATGTCGACGGTGGATAATATTTCAACGTTTCGTTTAAAAATTTCGGAATCTTGCCATTTACATTTCTTAAAATGAACGTCACCGATACGGAGAAGTATTTTATTTCTCGCATCACAAACGAGTCGGACCATTACTGCCACGCCGCGATGACGAGGTTCGCCTTGGTCGTCGTCATCGTCGTGGCGATAGTTTCCTTCTCGTTAAATGAATCGATAAAAAAGATTACCCTAAACGGTGGATCACTTGGCTCGTGGGTCGATGAAGAACGCAGCTAATTGCGCGTCAACTTGTGAACTGCAGGACACATGAACATCGACACTTCGAACGCACATTGCGGTCCTGGGATTCCATTCCCGGACCACTCCTGGCTGAGGGTCGTACCTTATTTAAAGACTGCTCGGTTTTGTCCGAAAATGACGACGACGACGACGACGATGTACCATCTGTCTGTCGCGTTGATTCGGATAATGACGACGGAGCGTGTTGGACGTCGTGACGCGAGCGCCTGTTGCCGTCGATTCGCCTTCGCGAACGCGTGGCAGGTGCGCGCGACGTCTTAAATCGTAAGGACGATCTTAATTCGCCGTTTTCATGCGAATTAAGCGAAAGTGTGCCGTGCGTGTCGCATCGCATCGTTTTCGGTCGTCGTGTCCGATAATATATATTCTTTAATTAAAGGATATGCGACGTCTGATCGTTTGTTATACGATGTCGAGGCTACTACTTATATACACGCGGCGGGCGCAGCTTTATTTACCATTATTATATTTATATATATATATATATATCTATCGACCTCAGAGCAGGTGAGACTACCCGCCGAATTTAAGCATATTACTAAGCGGAGGAAAAGAAACTAACCAGGATTCCCCTAGTAGCTGCGAGCGAACAGGGAAGAGCCCAGCACCGAATCCCGCGGGCCGACACCGGGTGCCGGGAAATGTGGTGTTCGGGAGGGTCCATCATCTCGAAGTTACGCGATGCGTCCAAGTCCTTCTTGAACGGGGCCACAGCCCACAGAGGGTGCCAGGCCCGTAGTGACCATCGCTGACGGCGGGAGGATCTCTCCTTAGAGTCGGGTTGCTTGAGAGTGCAGCCCTAAGTGGGTGGTAAACTCCATCTAAGGCTAAATATGACCACGAGACCGATAGCGAACAAGTACCGTGAGGGAAAGTTGAAAAGCACTTTGAAGAGAGAGTTCAAGAGTACGTGAAACCGTTTAGGGGTAAACCTGAGAAACCCGAAAGGTCGAAGGGAGAAATTCATTCGCGGCTCGTCGTCGGCGGCCGACGATCGCGTGACGGGAGAGACGTTTTCGGACGTGTCTCTCGCACCTTTCGTCGTTCGTCGATCCGGCGACGAACGCGTGCACTTTTCTCCTGGTAGGACGTCGCGATCCGTTGGGCGTCGATCTAAGGCTCGGGGTGGAGCCCGTAAATACGGTTTCGGCCGCGCATATTTACGGACCCTCGTGTCGTCTCAACCCGATCGACTCGCTCGACGGTATACGAAAGGTTTAGGGTCGCTACCCCTTTTACGAG
>JARFXV010002848.1:10000-12500 GCA_031761425.1 Cosmopolites sordidus
GGTCGCCATCTTGGTCGCCATCTTGGGCGCCATCTTGGTCGCCATTATAAGGCGGAGATTGCGCGAGTGGACGCCATCTTGGTGTGCGGAATAAAGAGAGTTTTTGCGTGACCGTAAATTAATTTAAAAAGTGCGGTCAGGTGCAAAAAAAAAAAAACAATAAAAAGAACAATTAAATAAAGGGGGTAATGGACGAAGAGGACAAAGGGGACAAATCAGGGGGGGAAAAAGGAAGGAAGATGATCAGTGGTGGCCATAAAGGAGGAAGAGAGGAGGAAAAAGTGAAAGCGCAGGGGAACGGAATGGGAGAAGAAGAGGAGGAAGGACAGAAGAAGAGGGGAGCTGCCAACGCCGGATCCAGAGAGAGAGAGGAAGGAGGAAGAAGGAATAGGAATGGAGAAGAGGACCAGGATCAATCAGAGGAGGAAGAGGACATGGAGGAACGGGTGATGGAATCGGAAGAGCTGTCGACAGAGGTCGTTAATGATAATTATGATATTGAATTTGTAAAATTTTTTATAGAGATTAATAAAGGAACTAACGAATTGAGGAGGATGACCACGGCCCGGTACGGGCAGTCAGGCAAGGCCAAGGGTAAGGCAAAATTTAATATGGCGGATCAGGAACAGGCGCGTAAGTTGCTAGATAAGATAGACAAAAATGTTAATGAGATTAGTAAGAAAATAAACGAATTAAAAACGGAAAAAGGGAGGATGGAGAGGGAAGTAAATATAGAGGAGAGAATGGCTAAAATGGAGGAATGTATGAATGAAAGAATGAGTAAGATAGAGATGCTAATTAGAGAGACGAATGGGAAAGGAAAAAAGGGGGAAAGAGAAAGGACTGAAAGAAGGAAAGAAGTAGAAAGCGACAGTAGCGAAAGGAGTCAGAGTGATGGTAGCGAAAGTGAGGGGGAAGGGGAAGGAAGGTCGTACGCGAGAGCGGTGAAAAAAATGGGAAACAAGCAGGTGACAAGGAAGGAAGAGTGGAAACCACCGCTGCCTAAACAGGAAGTATGGATTAAGGGAAAGGCTGACGGGGAAAACGACAATAGAGGCGGTAAAAAAGAAGCTGACGTATGCGGAAATAGGGAGAGAGGGAATAAAAAAGTGCAGAAAACTGAATGGCGGCGCGGTGGTTCTCGAGTGTAGGGATGAGGAACAGAAGAAAAAAATTGTAGAAAAAATCAGAGGAATGAAAGATATGGAAGTAAGAGAAGGAAAAAAGATTAAGCCAAAAGTAAAAATAACAGGAGTTGAGAAAGGGTATAGAGACAGCGAGCTAATGAGTGAAATAATAAACGAGAATGAGGAAATAAAACAGATTGTCGGGAATGAAAGAGAAATGAATGTTTTTAAAGTAATCAGAAAGTTTACATGTAGGGATGTGACGAAGGAGAATTGGGTCTTGGAAGTTAGGCCTGATGTGTGTAGAAAATTAATTGAAAGGGGACGAGTGAATGTTGGTTTGGTTAGCGTGTATGTGGAAGTATTCGAGGATGTCCTGCAGTGTTTTAAGTGCTGCAGATTTGGACATCTGCAGAGGCATTGCACAGCAGCAGTAGCTTGTGGCAATTGTGGTGGTGAACACGATATGAGGAAGTGTGACAGGAATGAGAAGAAGTGCGTGAACTGTGTGAGAAGTGGTTTAAAAGATGGCGTTAGGCACGGGGCAAACGATAAGGGATGTCCGATATTCGCGGCTAGGATGGCTGACACAAAGAAACGAGTAGACTACGGGTACTAATGAAGATACTGCAGATCAATTTGGGAAGAGGAACGCAAGCGGAGAGACTGATGAGAGTGAATGCGGTTGAATGGGAAATAGACGTGGTGCTGGTGCAGGAGCCTCCGCACAGGATGAGCGCGTGGGAAGGGTGGGAAATTTTCAGGAAAGGGCTGGGAGTAAAAGCGGTAATACTGGTAAGGGAGGGTATAAGGGCAATAATGATAGACGAAGAATCGAGTAAAAACGTCACTACAGTAGAAATTGGGGATATTAAAGTAGTTAGTGTGTACGAGGAACCCAGTAATGGAGGACTCGTATTCACTGACGAAAAAGGGAAATTTGGAAAAGGGAAGCTAATAGTGGCGGGGGATTTTAATGCGAAAAATCAGGCCTGGGGGGGGGAAATAGAGGATAAAAGGGGTGAACAGCTGATAATGTGGGCGATAGACAACGGAATGATTCTGGGGAATGATTGCAAAAGCCTCCCGACCTTTGCAGGCGGAATGGGCAACAGCTATATCGATGTATTGTGGTACAGGGGCGTTGAATTGAATGAATGTGTGGTGTGCGAGGACGAGACGCTGAGTGATCACCGGTACGTGAGGACCGAGATAACGGAAAATATAGAAGAGAGAGAGAGGAAAAGAGAGCGTTGGGATTACCGAAATACGGATTGGGATAAGTTTAGAGAGAAAATTGAAGAAATAGAAACGAGATTTGAGGGTATAGCAGACGAGGAACAATTGGAAGAGGCAATCAGCAATTACCAGGA
>JARFXV010002848.1:17500-27547 GCA_031761425.1 Cosmopolites sordidus
GAGAATTTCTTTTCAGGACCTCAATATTATTAGTCAAGAGAAGAAAAAATTAACAGTGAATTCCTTAAGAGATGATACCCGTGAGAAACACACCAGTAATTATATCATTAAGTAATTCGACAATAATAATAATAATCCGTTTCAGAGAAATAAAGCGTACGAGGAATTTATGTCGGACGTCGATCCGAAAGTAGTTTTTTTATTTTTGTTCCATTAACAGCACTATCGGTTTTGTAACGTTCCTCTGATACGCAATTTTATACGTGCAAATAAAACCCTTTGGAAATTTTGATATTTTTAATGTGCTTATCTAGAGCATATTTAAATATCACTCCGCCATTTAGGTGATGGGTAGTATTTGTATTTTTCTTTGTTCATTCTATAGTTTTTTGTTGGTCCTGAAAAGGACCGATATTTCGAATCAGGTAAAGACCCTTCATGCAGGGATGCAGCAATCGTTTTGATTTTATTTCGTTTTACTGTCTGTCTTCTTTGGCAATAGCACGGCCTGAATGTTCGGTAAAACACCACCTTGGGCGATGGTAACGCCTGACAAAAGTTTGTTTAATTCTTCGTCATTTCTGATGGCGAGCTGCAAATGTCGTGGGATAATCCTGGTCTTCTTGTTATCTCTGGCGGCGTTTCCGGCCAATTCCAATACTTCGGCGGCAAGATACTCCATTACCGCGGCCAAATATACCGGTGCTCCTGCACCTACGCGTTCCGCGTAATTTCCTTTCCTCAACAATCTGTGAATACGGCCGACCGGAAACTGCAATCCGGCACGATTCGAACGCGACTTGGCCTTTCCTTTAACTTTGCCTCCTTTTCCGCGTCCGGACATATTTATTAATTTTATTTATTCTTTAACTGTAATAGATCAGATTCGCACGACGGGATTGCCGTCGCACAGTCAGATGAGATACTGTATTTTTTTGGTCAAGGTTCGCTTCATGATATTATATATCAGGAGACCAATAGAAACGCACGAACACGAATCTCTGTTCAATGGGCGGAGCGTAACTTATTCGTACGCTCTGTCACAAATACGGTGCCCTAGGACAGTGCTGAAACCAGTTCACCTTACGAGCTTGTAGTATACGTACGTTAATTCGACGAGTTTGTCAATAATGCCACCAAAAACCAGCGGTAAAGCGGCCAAGAAAGCCGGAAAGGCACAAAAAAACATCTCAAAAACTGATAAAAAGAAGAAGCGTAGGAGGAAGGAGAGTTACGCCATTTACATTTACAAAGTGTTGAAACAAGTACATCCGGATACGGGAATTTCCAGCAAGGCCATGTCGATCATGAATTCTTTCGTTAATGACATTTTCGAAAGGATTGCCGCCGAAGCTTCGCGTTTGGCCCACTATAACAAGAGATCGACAATAACAAGTAGAGAAATTCAAACGGCGGTCAGATTACTTTTACCTGGAGAATTAGCCAAACACGCCGTTAGTGAAGGTACCAAAGCCGTCACCAAATACACCAGTTCCAAGTAAATACGTGAAAATTATTTCGAATGAAAGAAACAAAAACGGCTCTTTTCAGAGCCACAAATGAACGTAAAAAAAAAAAAAATATATATATATATATATAGATCTGTAACCGACTCCGAGCAAATAATAAATCTAACATGACTTAAAGAGGTCATCGTTTCTCAATCATTTTCAGTGTCGCGACCCTCTATAATACCCAAAAGTTAAAAAAAAAAAAAAAAAAAAAACCGTCGCTACCTCCATTATGTGTTCGACCGCCATATTTTTCGATCACATTGAGACCCCTCTATTGCTGAATGCAATCCCCCTACCTACATTTTCTTTTAAGGAGGCTTGGACCGACCTTAGGGTACAAACGTTCGCCTTCGCCATATTAGAGAAAATGGTGAAATTTACTTCTACCCTTTATTATAAGTATTACTAACGAGAGAAACACTGGCGCAATAGTTATTTCGAGCGAGAAAAAACATGTATTAAGGTAAAAGACTGACGTGATTATTATTTGGAATGAAAAAAAAAAAAAAATACTCCAAGCTTAAATGTTTCGCCATTGGTTTACGCATCGTTTGGTATAACGAATCGAAACAACGGGCATTCATGCACGATGTATTTTCCCTTTATTATTTGTACATACTCATTTTGTTGGTTCTGAAAAGAACCGGTTTTTTGCTATATATAAAATACGCATATATATATATATATATATATATATATATATATATATATATATATATATATATATATATATATATATATATATATGTACGGATTTATATAAAATATATTTTAGGCACGTTCGCCTCGAATACGCCTGGCCAGCTGGATGTCTTTGGGCATGATGGTGACACGTTTGGCATGAATGGCACACAGATTTGTATCTTCGAAAAGACCGACCAGATAGGCTTCGCTAGCTTCTTGTAAAGCCATGACTGCAGAACTCTGGAAGCGTAAATCCGTTTTGAAATCTTGTGCGATCTCACGTACCAAACGTTGGAAGGGTAATTTTCTGATCAACAGTTCGGTGCTCTTCTGGTAACGACGGATTTCTCGCAGGGCGACGGTACCTGGCCTGTAACGGTGAGGTTTCTTCACCCCGCCGGTTGCGGGGGCACTCTTTCTTGCCGCCTTGGTCGCCAATTGTTTCCTAGGAGCTTTGCCACCGGTCGATTTGCGTGCGGTTTGCTTCGTACGGGCCATCTCTTCTCGGACTATTACAATCTATTTCTATTCTATTTTGTCAGCTTGGTTTGTGAGCTAGCCTTTCGGCCCTTACTCATATAAACTGAATTAAACCCTGTAAGGGTACTGATGGTTTTGGGGGCCTCTAGTTGACCCATGAAATTACTGACTTGTTGCCAGTAGATTCTGCAGGTGGATTAATGAAAGAAAGTCTTGGTCGACTTTGGAGGTTAATATGAAGATGGGGGCGGGCCTAGGTTGGCCGGTAAGTATGTGCACTGTATTACCAGCGCGAAGGAGGGGCTAGACAGTCGGGACCTGGGCCTGGATGGCGGAGGTCGCGTCGTCTTGGCTGCTTTGCGTTTGTAATCCAGAAGGTATTTGCTGTAGTTTGAGTAGTGTGTTGATCTGTGTCTGGAGGAGGCACATCACTTGCTGCATTTGGGCTGTAAATCCGGCCATAATGGAGGTCGGCTCTGCAGGTGCTGGTGGAATCCGCTTCGGAGACGACGTCTTCGAGGCTGGTTTCCGGTTGGGGTTTTCGCTGCATCTGTAGTAGTTCGCCGTGTGCGATTCCCCACAGTTGCAGCATTTCGGCGGTTGGTTGGGGTCCAGCTTGCACTCACTGCTACGGTGAAAACCCGCGCACTTTACACAAACTGATGTTGTTTCACATTGGGATGAGATATGTCCGTATTTGTGGCAATTAAAACACTGTCGTGTTCTGGATTTTCTTCTTTGTACCACTACTTGGATGGATTGTTGTTGAAAACGGCTTGTTTCCAAGATGTTGGATTCGTCTGATGGGACCGTGACTTGAACTATCGCGATCGGCATCATCTGGCTGGTTTGCCACCTTATGATTCTTATCGGGTGGAAACCCATGCTTGTCAGCTCGAGTCTGATTTCTTCGATCGGGATTGATTCCGCTATTCCTCTCAAGAGGACGTGCAGGAACTTGGGTTTGTTTTGAAAGGCCTGGAAGCGGTAGCCTTTTTCTGTGAAATGCTGGAGAATTGCATTTCTGTCTTCGTCAGAACGGGGGGTTAGCAGCACCCCGTCCGGGATTGTTTTGGCTGGCCCTATGGCCACGTTGCTTTTTTCGAGGTGGCGGGCCACCTCGAGGAAGGCCGATATGTCCCGAAGGATGATCGGTGTCGGCTTTGTAGCGGTGTCAGTGGCCGGTGCTGGTGCCGCACTGGGTGCGGGGTCGACTGGCGTGATCGGCGGGTCTTGGCTGGTGACGGTCCCCAGGTGACTGGAGTCCGGGTTTTCGGTTGAAGCGTCTGGAACGGTGTCTTCTCCAGCGAGCTGTCTATTTTTCTTGCGTCTCCGCCTTCTGGCTCTGGCGGAGACCTGCTGGGGTTCTTCAGGTTCGGAACCTGGGTCGTGGTTGTCTTCTTCGGAGGCCGACTCGGCCTCGTCTTCGGGAGGTGGAGGTGTTGATTCAGTTTTCGGGTTTTCTCTTTGCTGGAGATTTTTGATCTGGGTCTCGAGTGAATGGACGCTCTTCTTTAGCATCTCCTTTTCAGCATTAGCCTCGTCTAATATGCTCATTGCTGTCTGGCGGTGGCTTTCGCATCGAACGAGGCGACCCCGAAGGTCGCTGCAGGCTTCAGCGAGCTGTCGTTTCGATAGTCGCATAAGGTCTTGATCTTTGATGTTTAGGATGTCGGTGTCCATCGCGTCGACGTGGACAAGTCCGCGGTCGCGACTACTAACGAACACTAAACGTTTACTTCGACGGAAGAGGAGCGCGGGAGCGATCGAACTACGGACTATTACAATTACAGACGGACGTATAAGAACACAACGGTTAAATCACAGAGGTCGACAACGACACGCCCCAGCCGAATGACAATTAAAAAAAATCTCTCGAATTTGTTATACCCTCTCCTACGTTGCAGGCCATTGGCCCGGTAACGAACGATGGGCGGGGCCTCCCCGGAAACCCATATATAAGTTTAAGAAATTAAATGTGTTTCGTTGATTCGACGCGAAGACCGTTTGACTAACAAGTATTTGAGAAAAAAAAAAAAAATGACCGGAAGAGGCAAAGGCGGAAAGGGTTTGGGAAAAGGAGGCGCCAAACGTCATCGTAAAGTGCTACGTGATAATATTCAAGGCATCACCAAACCCGCCATTCGAAGATTAGCCCGACGTGGTGGCGTCAAACGTATATCGGGTTTGATATACGAAGAAACCAGAGGTGTATTGAAAGTGTTCCTCGAGAACGTTATCAGGGATGCCGTAACATATACGGAACACGCCAAGAGGAAAACGGTCACCGCCATGGATGTGGTGTATGCCTTGAAACGTCAAGGACGTACTCTCTACGGTTTCGGCGGTTAAGTTGCAGATAAATTATTTGACGTTTTAAAATATCTAAAAAACGAAATCCAGACACAAAAAAAAAACGGTTCTTTTCAGGACCACAAAATAACATTCTAAATTATAAAAAAAAATAGAGAGAGAACATTGTCGATAACGAAAGTGGAATTCACTTCGTTAATTGCCCGAGAGTCCATAAAACGACAATTAAAAAAAAAAAAAATAAATAACATAGACAGACATGGAGATTATGGACAACCAAGGTGGAATATCTCCCGTTAATCGGTGGAGAGTCGTTACAATAAACGTGCTTAAAATTAATTGAGGTGACATCGGTGAGAATACGACTGGACTTGGTTCACATACGTTTATTTTTACGTATTTAATCGAAATGATCGGATCGAATAATTCATGTAGCTACTGATAAGTACGGACGCCGTTTTCGCCCAAGAATCGCCATCGAGAGAACTTTCTAGCCTAACTTCTCCAATCGTTGCGATTACGGATATGTCTTTCTTTTAAATGTGCGTTCGATCTCCAGTACGTTTGATAATTGATCCTATCTTATCCGCCAATAATAAACATATTGAAATGTATTATAACGGTACGATAGTTAGCAAGGTGGTGGCCAAGACGAAGGATAAGAACGAGACTAGATTCCCTTCGATGGGAGAGAAGATCGATGGCAGGTCGCCGAAAATAGTTTTTTTTTTCCAGTAAGGTTATCTATTGCTCTACGAATCCGTGTACTTAATCGACCGGTGATATATTGGAGGTATTGGCATCGACGGGGCTATATCTTATTTATCCCATATTTATCCGAAATAATCGAAGCACATAAAATGTTTCTCTTGAAATGTCGAAATCGTAGGTTTGTCGTGGATCTTTTAATTTGATCTTGTCGACAGATCGACACGAACCGAACAGCTGCTGTATCCTGAAGGTAATGACAACGAGTCTGAATGAATTTTGTAATCTGGAATATGGCATTTATTAACGAAAAATACAAAATTAAAAAAATGTTCCAACCTCGTTAAAGGTCTCGGCTAAGCCGGAAAACGGAGCAGTGTCTACGCGTAGACGTTCAGTCCTCCGTTCGCCCCTTCGGGTAAGATAGGCCATCTGTAGGTACAAAAAAATCATTTAGTAAAACGTAATTGTCGCGCGAGCATCGTTACGGTACCGCACTTCATCGTGAGACTAAAGATTTGTCTGTTATATTTTATCAATCTTTGACGACGACGACGACGACGACAACGAGAAATGGCAGATGCAGAAGTCGGCGGTCAAGCCACGTCTCCATCTAATCAGTTAGGAACGGGTAGCGGTGGTTCAGGGGCTTCATCTGCACCTACAGCAGCAACAACGGCGGCATCGGCGACGATTTCATCGAAAAAAGAAAAAACTGCAAAAAGAAAAAATCCCAAAGCCAAAGCTACGCATCCACCCACCGCCGAAATGGTAACCAACGCCATTAAGGGTCTGAAAGAAAGGGGAGGTTCGTCGTTGAGAGCGATCAAGAAGTATATCGCCGCCAACTATAAGGTCGATGCCGAGAAAGTATCGCCTTTCATTAAGAAATATTTAAAATCGGCGGTCGTATCAGGCACCTTGGTTCAGACTAAAGGAAAGGGGGCGTCCGGTTCGTTTAAATTGGCAGCAGCGGCGTCGTCTAGTTCGTCGGTTCAAACGAAACAATCGGCGGCAAGTGTTGTTTCATCATCCTCCGTTAGTGGTGGTGGTGGTCAAAGGAAAAGAAACACTACGGCAGCAACCAAAGCAGGCGGTAAAAAGAGTCCGGCGAAGAGAACGACGACGACGACGACGACGGCAGAAAAAAAAAAGACAGTCAAAAAGGCCACCGGGAAACCAAAGAAAGTTGCCGCCGCCGAGAAGAAGGTATCGGTGAAGAAGGCCGTCGAAAAGAAAATGGGAAAATCGGCTAGTTCGGGATCTTCGGCGATAACAGTTGGCGCCGCCGCCGCCGCCGCCGCCACGGTGCCATCGAAGGCAAAATCACCGTCGAAAGCGAAGAAATCAAACAAAGCTGGCCCTACCAAGAAACCTAAGGCTCCCAAACCGAAAAGTGCCAAGTCTCCAGCCGCAACCGGAGGCAAAGCGAAGAAAGCAGCTTCCCCAAAAAAGAAGAAGTAAACGGTTCTCTCCTTTGTGGTTTCATCATAATCTCGATCAAGAGGTATGAAGAAATCGAATGTGCACAACACAGATTGTTGACTACAACGACCGTCTCGTATTAACCACCTCCATCATCATCATCATCATCATCCGGAGAAGACGTAGAAAACCTGCACGTTTACAAAAGCTTTACGGTTTTCAAAAATCGGTTCTTTTTAGAACCACAACATTTAATGTCACTGAAAAAAAATTAAGAATAAACATCCCTTAAGTCATGATACTGATATATATATATATATATATATATATATATATATATATATATATATATATATATATATATATATATATATATATATATATATATATATATCTATATATACATATAATATATATATATATATATATATATATATATATATATATATATATATATATATATATATATATATATATATATATATATATATATATATATATCCGAAAGGTAATATTAAATCGATACTACTAACTATTTGAAAAGGTTACCACCGAACGATGCCCGCGAGGATTTTATGCCGATTTAAGTCCCTCCATTTGTAGCGGTTTTTTTTTGCGTTTCTCAGGTGTTTTTAACGTTTCCCAGTCACGTAATTCTCGATTCATATCGATAAAACGCTAAGGAGATCATGAGGTATTTTTTTTATTGATAATGCTATTGTCTTATGCCTGTCAGGCATTTCATTTAACTTTAATTGATGTACATACTTAAAGTATATCTATAGATCATGCAACTGTATAAGGAATACGTATCGATAGTATTTTTTTTTTCATTCCAAAGATGTTTTGTTGGTCCTGAAAAGGACCGATATTTCGAATCAGGTAAAGATCCATCGTGCAGGGATGCAGCAATCCGTTTTAATATTTTATTTCGTTTTACTGTCGGTCTTCTTTGGCAATAGCACGGCCTGAATGTTAGGCAAAACACCCCCTTGTGCGATGGTCACGCCGGACAATAGTTTGTTCAATTCTTCGTCATTTCGAATGGCTAATTGTAAATGTCGTGGTATAATCCTCGTCTTTTTGTTATCTCTGGCGGCATTTCCCGCCAATTCCAATACTTCGGCGGCTAGATATTCCATCACCGCGGCCAAATATACCGGTGCTCCGGCACCGACACGTTCCGCGTAATTTCCTTTTCTCAACAATCTGTGAATACGACCGACAGGAAACTGCAATCCGGCACGATTCGAGCGAGACTTTGCTTTCCCTTTAACTTTGCCACCTTTTCCACGTCCGGACATGTTTGGTTATTTTATTTTGTTTTTTTAACTATAACCGTTCAGATTCGTACGACACGAACGTCGCAGAGTCATATGAGATACTGTATTAATCGGCATACCCCATTATATACTCAACGGACGAACCAGACGGTTAGTTGTATGGGCGGAGCTAAACGAACCCGTACGATCCGTCACAAAACGGACGAGGTTGCCCGTTCGAGAATCAGTTTACGATACGAACTTCTGCCATACGTACGTAAAATCGTTCAGTTTGTCCAACAACAATGCCACCTAAAACCAGCGGTAAGGCGGCCAAGAAAGCCGGAAAGGCTCAAAAGAACATCTCGAAAACCGATAAAAAGAAGAAGCGCAGGAGGAAGGAAAGTTACGCCATTTATATTTACAAAGTGTTGAAACAAGTCCATCCGGATACTGGAATTTCCAGCAAGGCCATGTCGATCATGAATTCTTTCGTTAATGACATTTTCGAAAGGATAGCTGCTGAAGCTTCCCGTTTGGCTCACTACAACAAAAGGTCCACAATAACAAGTAGAGAAATTCAAACGGCAGTCAGATTACTTCTGCCTGGGGAATTAGCCAAACACGCCGTTAGCGAAGGTACCAAAGCCGTCACCAAATACACCAGTTCAAAGTAAATACGTGAATGAAACAAAAGTAAGACTGGCGTCACAATTATTTCGAACGGAAGACGAAAAAAAAAAAACGGCTCTTTTCAGAGCCACAAATGTTAAAGATAATAAAAAAAAGAACGAAAAATAAACGGTCTGTAATCGACTCCGAGCAAATAATACATCTAACTTATCCTTTAGGTCTTCGGTTCCCAATCGTTTTAGAATCGTCGTCGTCGTAAGTAAGAAAACGTTGCGACCCTCTTATTTTTTGAACACTTTGAGACCCCCTATATATTTTAGTCTTGAAGAGGCATTGGACCCTATAATATGGCGAAAATTACTTATTTTCAATAGTATATGTATCACTAGCGAGAGAAAAACCGGCGCGATAAATACGTTGTCGCGATCCACTAATTGGCCAAAAAGTTAAGTAAAATATGTTGCTACACCCTTTATGCGTTGCGATCCCCCTATTTTAGAACACATTGAGATCCCCTCTATTCCTGAATGCAACCCCCCTTACATTTTCTTTTAAGGAGGCGTGGACCGTAGGGGGCAAACGCTCGCCTTCACCATATTATAGAATATGGTGAAATTTACTTATTTTCTCTATTATAAGTATCACTAACGAGGGAAAAAATGGCGTGATAATTGTTTCGAGCGAGGAAAAAAAAAACAAAAAAAAAACAATGTCAACGTAAAATTAGCGTATAATTCTGAAATAAGAAAAAGAGCAACTTGATAATTATTTCGAATCAAAAATGAAATGAAAAAAAAAACCTCCAAGCTTATGTTTCGCTTTTGCTTTAAGCATCGTTTCGTATAACGAGTCGAAACAACGGGTTTTCTTGCACGATGTTTGTTTTCCCTTTCTTATTTATACATACTCATATTGTTGGTTCTGAAAAGAACCGGTTTTTTGTTATACTTTTATGATATATACGCACACATATACATTTACATTAATTATATTTAGGCACGTTCGCCTCGAATACGCCTAGCCAGCTG
>JARFXV010002849.1:0-25658 GCA_031761425.1 Cosmopolites sordidus
ACCTATAGATAGAAAATTGAAAAAGAAAATAGTTTTTATTAATTTGTTTGACCTAAAAATAGAAGAAAGTTGATTTATATGAGTTATTTTTATTTTATTGAAAATAAAAATGAGATTGTATATGATTATAAAATAGATGAGAAAGTAGAATAGCCAAGTTAGTGAAGATAAAATGATTGTTGCTAATATTCAACTTGTATGATTAATGGAGGAGTAGGCAATGATTTTTCGTAAATTGGTTTGATTTAGTCCTTGGATACCTCTGATTAATGATGAGCAAATAATGGAAATTGTAATTAAATTAAGAGTATGTATATTTAGAGATAGCATAATTATAGGGGCAATTTTTTGCCAAGTTGATATAATTAAGATATTTGATCATCTAAGTCCTTGGATTACTTCAGGGTATCAAAAGTGGAATGGGGCTGCTCCTATTTTTAGGAGAATAGCTGAGTTTAGAATAGTCTGAGTATATGATGGAATATATAGTGAGTGGATGAAGGAGTTGGGTGCAATAATTGAGTAGAGAATAATAGAAGATGCTAAAGTTTGAGTGAAAAAGTATTTGGTGGCAGCTTCTGCTGATAGTTTATTTTTTTTTGTAAATATGATGGGAATGATTGCTAATAGATTTATTTCTATGCCAATTCATATTCTAAATCATGAATATGAAGAGATGGTGATTAATGTACCTAAGATTAATAGATTGAAAAATATGATTTTATATATATAAATTATTAAAAAGAAAAGGATTGGGACCTTTATAAATGGGGTATGAGCCCATGAGCTTAATTAGCTTATCTTTTTATATTTTAGTATAAGATGTATAAAAGTTTTTGATACTTAAGGAAATAGTTTAATTCTATTAAATATAGTTTAAATATGGTTATTTATTGTACTAAAAATAATTATAGTTAGATAATGATGCAAATTCTCTTATTTATTTATCGTACTAAAAATAATTATAGTTAAATAAATGTAAGAATAACTTTATTTATTTATTTATCGTACTAAAAATAATTATAGTTAAATAAATGTAGGAATAGCTTTATTTATTTATCGTACTAAAAATAATTATAGTTAAATAAATGTGAGAATAGTTTTATTTATTTATCGTACTAGAAATAATTATAGTTAAATAATGATATAGATTTTCTTAATTATTTGTTGTATTAAAAATAATTTTGCTTAGTATATAGTTATTTTTTAACATTTTAGGATTTTGTATTAAAAATGCTTATAGAAGAAATATTATTTATAAGTACTTAAAATTATTTATAGTTTGAGCATATAAGCGTGTGTATGAATTTAGGATATGTCAAATTATACATATATATATATATATATATATATATATATATATATATATATACGATTAATTAATTAAAGTTATTTATCGTACTAAAAATAAGTATCTTAAGACGAATGGTTATTTAACCTAAAATTTTATTTTTTTAAAGTATTTATATCACTTGGCTTTCCCAGTGAACACCGCAGTATCACTAAGGGTGTCGAATAGTCTAAACGTATCAAATTCCATATATAAACCAACTATCTGATTAGTTTTCATAAGTAAAATCAAACAAAAATCTAGCTTAATAGATGTTTCTGCCCCATTAAGCTGAGCGAGGTTAGCCAATCATTTGGCTTCCCTAGTGATTCTCGCAGTATCACTAAGGGTGTCGAATAGTCTGAGCATACAAAACCATTGGCAAACTAACTACTTATGAGAGTTTACAAATAAGTGTACAGAGAGCGTTTAGCTTAATAGACGTTTCTGCCCCATTAAGCTGAGCGAGGCTAGCCAATCACTTGGCTCCCCTAGTGATTCTCGCAGTATCACTAAGGTTGTCGAATAGTCTAAACGTATTAAGTTTTGCATATAAATCAACTATCCGATTAGTTTTCATAAGTAAAATCAAACAAAAATCTAGCTTAATAGATGTTTCTGTCCCATTAAGCTGAGCGAGGCTAGCCAATCACTTGGCTTACTTAGTGAATCTCGCTATATCATCAGGGTTGCCGAATATCTAAGGATACCAAATTTCGTATATAAGTCAACTATCCGATTAGTTTTCATAAGTAAAATCAAACAAAAATCTAGCTTAATAGATGTTTCTACCCCATTAAGCTGAGCGAGGCTAGCCAATCATTTGGCTTCCCTAGTGATTCTCGCAGTATCACTAAGGGTGTCGAGTAGCTCAAGTGTGCCAAACCATTGGCAAACTAACTACTTACGAGAGTTTACAAATAAGTGTACAGAGAGCGTTTAGCTTAATAGACGTTTCTGTCCCATTAAGCTGAGCGAGGTTTAAGCCAATCATTTGGCTTCCCTAGCGATTCTCGCTATATCATCAGGGTTGCCGAATATCTTAAGGATACCAAATTTCGTATATAAATCAACTATCTGATTAGTTTTCATAAGTAAAATCAAACAAAAATCTAGCTTAATAGATGTTTCTGCCCCATTAAGCTGAGCGAGGTTAGCCAATCATTTGGCTTCCCTAGTGATTCTCGCAGTATCACTAAGGGTGTCGAGTAGCTCAAGTGTGCCAAACCATTGGCAAACTAACTACTTACGAGAGTTTACAAATAAGTGTACAGAGAGCGTTTAGCTTAATAGACGTTTCTGCCCCATTAAGCTGAGCGAGGTTTAAGCCAATCCTTGGCTTACTTAGTGAATGTCGCTATATCATCAGGGTTGCCGAATATCTTAAGGATACCAAATTTCGTATATAAATCAACTATCCGATTAGTTTTCATAAGTAAAATCAAACAAAAATCTAGCTTAATAGATGTTTCTGCCCCATTAAGCTGAGCGAGGTTAGCCAATCATTTGGCTTCCCTAGTGATTCTCGCAGTATCACTAAGGGTGTCGAGTAGCTCAAGTGTGCCAAACCATTGGCAAACTAACTACTTACGAGAGTTTACAAATAAGTGTACAGAGAGCGTTTAGCTTAATAGACGTTTCTGTCCCATTAAGCTGAGCGAGGTTAGCCAATCATTTGGCTTCCCTAGTGATTCTCGCAGTATCACTAAGGGTGTCGAGTAGCTCAAGCATACCAAACCATTGGCAAACTAACTACTTACGAGAGTTTACAAATAAGTGTACAGAGAGCGTTTAGCTTAATAGACGTTTCTGCCCCATTAAGCTGAGCGAAGATAGGCCAATCCTTGGCTTATTTAGTGATTCTCGCAGTATCACTAAGGGTGTCGAATAGTCTAAACATATCAAATTCCATATATAAACCAACTATCCGATTAGTTTTCATAAGTAAAATCAAACAAAAATCTAGCTTAATAGATGTTTCTGCCCCATTAAGCTGAGCGAGGTTAGCCAATCATTTGGCTTCCCTAGTGATTCTCGCAGTATCACTAAGGGTGTCGAGTAGCTCAAGCATACCAAACCATTGGCAAACTAACTACTTACGAGAGTTTACAAATAAGTGTACAGAGAGCGTTTAGCTTAATAGACGTTTCTGCCCCATTAAGCTGAGCGAGGTTAGCCAATCACTTGGCTTCCCTAGTGATTCTCGCAGTATCACTAGGGTTGCCGAATATCTTAAGGATACCAAATTTCATATATAAATCAACTATCCGATTAGTTTTCATAAGTAAAATCAAACAAAAATCTAGCTTAATAGACGTTTCTGCCCCATTAAGCTGAGCGAAGATAGGCCAATCCTTGGCTTACTTAGTGAATGTCGCTATATCACTAGGGTTGCCGAATATCTTAAGGATACCAAATTTCATATATAAGTCAACTATCCGATTAGTTTTCATAAGTAAAATCAAACAAAAATCTAGCTTAATAGATGTTTCTGCCCCATTAAGCTGAGTGAGGTTAGCCAATCATTTGGCTTCCCTAGTGATTCTCGCAGTATCACTAAGGGTGTCGAGTAGCTCAAGCATACCAAACCATTGGCAAACTAACTACTTACGAGAGTTTACAAATAAGTGTACAGAGAGCGTTTAGCTTAATAGATGTTTCTGCCCCATTAAGCTGAGCGAAGATAGGCCAATCCTTGGCTTACTTAGTGAATGTCGCTATATCACCAAGGTTGCCGAATATCTAAGGATACCAAATATCACATATAAATCAACTATCCGATTAGTTTTCATAAGTAAAATCAAGCAAAAATCTAGCTTAATAGATGTTTCTGCCCCATTAAGCTGAGCGAGGTTAGCCAATCATTTGGCTTCCCTAGTGATTCTCGCAGTATCACTAAGGGTGTCGAGTAGCTCAAGCATACAAAACCATTGGCAAACTAACTACTTATGAGAGTTTACAAATAAGTGTACAGAGAGCGTTTAGCTTAATAGACGTTTCTGCCCCATTAAGCTGAGCGAGGTTAGCCAATCATTTGGCTTCCCTAGTGATTCTCGCAGTATCACTAAGGTTGTCGAATATCTTAAGGATACCAAATTTCGCATATAAATCAACTATCCGATTAGTTTTCATAAGTAAAATCAAGCAAAAATCTAGCTTAATAGACGTTTCTGCCCCATTAAGCTGAGCGAGGTTAGCCAATCATTTGGCTTCCCTAGTGATTCTCGCAGTATCACTAAGGGTGTCGAGTAGCTCAAGCATACCAAACCATTGGCAAACTAACTACTTACGAGAGTTTACAAATAAGTGTACAGAGAGCGTTTAGCTTAATAGACGTTTCTGCCCCATTAAGCTGAGCGAGGTTAGCCAATCATTTGGCTTCCCTAGTGATTCTCGCAGTATCACTAAGGGTGTCGAATAGTCTGAGCATACCAAACCATTGGTAAACTAGCTACTTACGAGAGTTTACAAATAAGTGTACAGAGAGCGTTTAGCTTAATAGACGTTTCTGCCCCATTAAGCTGAGTGAGGGTAGCCAATCATTTGGCTTCCCTAGTGATTCTCGCAGTATCACTAAGGTTGTCGAATAGCCTAAACGTATTAAATTTCGCATATAAATCAACTATCCGATTAGTTTTCATAAGTAAAATCAAACAAAAATCTAGCTTAATAGATGTTTCTGCCCCATTAAGCTGAGCGAAGATAGGCCAATCCTTGGCTTACTTAGTGAATGTCGCTATATCACCAAGGTTGCCGAATATCTAAGGATACCAAATATCACATATAAATCAACTATCCGATTAGTTTTCATAAGTAAAATCAAACAAAAATCTAGCTTAATAGATGTTTCTGCCCCATTAAGCTGAGCGAGGTTAGCCAATCATTTGGCTTCCCTAGTGATTCTCGCAGTATCACTAAGGTTGTCGAATAGTCTAAACGTATTAAGTTTTGCATATAAATCAACTATCCGATTAGTTTTCATAAGTAAAATCAAACAAAAATCTAGCTTAATAGATGTTTCTGCCCCATTAAGCTGAGCGAGGTTAGCCAATCATTTGGCTTCCCTAGTGATTCTCGCAGTATCACTAAGGGTGTCGAGTAGCTCAAGCATACCAAACCATTGGCAAACTAACTACTTACGAGAGTTTACAAATAAGTGTACAGAGAGCGTTTAGCTTAATAGACGTTTCTGCCCCATTAAGCTGAGCGAGGTTAGCCAATCATTTGGCTTCCCTAGTGATTCTCGCAGTATCACTAAGGGTGTCGAATAGTCTAAACGTATTAAGTTTTGTATATAAATCAACTATCCGATTAGTTTTCATAAGTAAAATCAAACAAAAATCTAGCTTAATAGATGTTTCTGCCCCATTAAGCTGAGCGAAGATAGGCCAATCCTTGGCTTACTTAGTGAATGTCGCTATATCACTAGGGTTGCCGAATATCTTAAGGATACCAAATATCACATATAAATCAACTATCCGATTAGTTTTCATAAGTAAAATCAAACAAAAATCTAGCTTAATAGACGTTTCTGCCCCATTAAGCTGAGCGAAGATAGGCCAATCCTTGGCTTACTTAGTGAATGTCGCTATATCACTAGGGTTGCCGAATATCTTAAGGATACCAAATTTCATATATAAGTCAACTATCCGATTAGTTTTCATAAGTAAAATCAAACAAAAATCTAGCTTAATAGATGTTTCTGCCCCATTAAGCTGAGTGAGGTTAGCCAATCATTTGGCTTCCCTAGTGATTCTCGCAGTATCACTAAGGGTGTCGAGTAGCTCAAGCATACCAAACCATTGGCAAACTAACTACTTACGAGAGTTTACAAATAAGTGTACAGAGAGCGTTTAGCTTAATAGACGTTTCTGCCCCATTAAGCTGAGCGAGGTTAGCCAATCATTTGGCTTCCCTAGTGATTCTCGCAGTATCACTAAGGGTGTCGAATAGTCTAAACGTATCAAATTTCATATATAAACCAGCTATCCGATTAGTTTTCATAAGTAAAATCAAACAAAAATCTAGCTTAATAGACGTTTCTGCCCCATTAAGCTGAGCGAGGCTAGCCAATCATTTGGCTTCCCTAGTGATTCTCGCAGTATCACTAAGGGTGTCGAGTAGCTCAAGTGCACCAAACCATTGGTAAACTAGCTACTTACGAGAGTTTACAAATAAGTGTACAGAGAGCGTTTAGCTTAATAGACGTTTCTGCCCCATTAAGCTGAGCGAGGTTAGCCAATCATTTGGCTTCCCTAGTGATTCTCGCAGTATCACTAAGGTTGTCGAATAGTCTAAACGTATCAAATTTCACATATAAATCAACTATCCGATTAGTTTTCATAAGTAAAATCAAACAAAAATCTAGCTTAATAGATGTTTCTGCCCCATTAAGCTGAGCGAAGATAGGCCAATCCTTGGCTTACTTAGTGAATGTCGCTATATCACCAAGGTTGCCGAATATCTAAGGATATCAAATATCACATATAAATCAACTATCCGATTAGTTTTCATAAGTAAAATCAAGCAAAAATCTAGCTTAATAGACGTTTCTGCCCCATTAAGCTGAGTGAGGTTAGCCAATCACTGGCTTACTTAGTGAATGTCGCTATATCACTAAGGTTGTCGAATAGTCTGAGCATACCAAAGTTCATTGATAAGTCCACTATTCGTGGGATTTTCATAAGTAAAAGTAAACAAAAATTTAGCTTAATAGACGTTTCTGCCCCATTAAGCTGAGCGAAGATAGGCCAATCCTTGGCTTTCCCAGTGAACACCACAATATCACTAAGGTTGTCGAATAGTCTGAGCATACCAAAGTTCATTGATAAGTCCACTATTCATGTATTTTTTACAAAAGAATAATATATTGATGAGGTATCTCTACCCCTACTAAAATGCGAGGTTTAAGCCTATTACTGGCTTACTTAGTGAATGTCGCAGTATCACTAAGGTTGTCGAATAGTCTGAGCATACCAAAGTTCATTGATAAGTCCACTATTCATGTATTTTTTACAACAAAATTTGTTGATGGGACGTTTCTTCCTCATCGGTTATGCGAAGGAATGAGCCAATTAATGGCCTATTAAGGGTGATTCTACGGAATCACCAAGGTTGTCGAATAGTCTGAGCATACCAAAGTTCATTGATAAGTCCACTATTCATGTATTTTTTACAAGAGCAATCAAACAAAAATTTAGCTTAATAGACGTTTCTGCCCCATTAAGCTGGGTAAGAGGAGGGGGTTTAAGCCAATCACTTGGCTTACTTAGTGAATGTCGCAGTATCACTAAGGTTGTCGAATAGTCTGAGCATACCAAAGTTCATTGATAAGTCCACTATTCATGTATTTTTTACAAAAGAATAATATATTGATGAGGTATCTCTACCCCTACTAAAATGCGAGGTTTAAGCCAATCCTTGGCTTACTTAGTGAATGTCGCAGTATCACTAAGGTTGTCGAATAGTCTGAGCATACCAAAGTTCATTGATAAGTCCACTATTCATGTATTTTTTACAAAAGAATAATATATTGATGAGGTATCTCTACCCCTACTAAAATGCGAGGTTTAAGCCTATTACTGGCTTACTTAGTGAATGTCGCTATATCACTAAGGTTGTCGAATAGTCTGAGCATACCAAAGTTCATTGATAAGTCCACTATTCATGTATTTTTTACAAAAGAATAATATATTGATGAGGTATCTCTACCCCTACTAAAATGCGAGGTTTAAGCCAATCACTTGGCTTACTTAGTGAATGTCGCTATATCACTAAGGTTGTCGAATAGTCTGAGCATACCAAAGTTCATTGATAAGTCCACTATTCATGTATTTTTTACAAAAGAATAATATATTGATGAGGTATCTCTACCCCTACTAAAATGCGAGGTTTAAGCCAATCACTTGGCTTACTTAGTGAATGTCGCTATATCACTAAGGTTGTCGAATAGTCTGAGCATACCAAAGTTCATTGATAAGTCCACTATTCATGTATTTTTTACAGAAGCCAATCACTTGGCTTACTTAGTGAATGTCGCTATATCACTAAGGTTGTCGAATAGTCTGAGCATACCAAAGTTCATTGATAAGTCCACTATTCATGTATTTTTTGTAAAGCGAGGGGGTACTTAATGAATATTTCTAGTCCATTAAGCTGAGCGAGGGTTGAATTTTAGGGTGAGCTGTTAACTAAAGATTTTAAACTTTAGTAGGTATGCTCAAGTAGTCTAAAAATTTTAATAAGCTAAATCTTTAAGTTAAACTATTTAAAGCTTAATGAGATTCAGTATAAAAATTTATATAGCACTTTTATTGCTGATCTTAAAAATTTTTATTTTTCAGAAATTTTGGAAATTCGGTAAATTTTCGAAAATTGGGGTGGATTTTCCAGAATTTTTCCGAAAATTGGGGCAAGCCGGATTTTGGTTCATGTAAGTTTTCTAAGAGGCTAAATTGAGGTGTCGGGCGTCCGGGGCAGTAAAGAGCAAAAAATTGCGTCTGTCCCCCCATCAAGGGGACCCTTTGGTCAGGCATCTTTACGGAGATTCCATCCAAAAAACTTAATTTCTAAACATTAAACAGCAGCGCTATAACAAGAGTTACCCCCAAAAAAGCCCGATTTTTCGGAAATTTTTTTCGTACTTATTTTTTATTAACTCACCTGAAAGCTCGTAAACAGGCCAATTTTGGCCAAAATTTATCTTTTTTTGTACCCTCCAGTTATAGATCTATAAAATCTTATATATAGATATATCATATATGTCTATTAACATTATTATTTATTAAATTAATATACGTCTAGATATATTAGATATAAATAAATCAGTGGGACATTCGTCTATCATTTTCAATACAATACTTTAATTATGACCGCGAAGCTTAGAGAGAAAAAGAAATGTATAACTATAATAAGGTTTAATACTCTGGAAATAGTAGGATAATCTTATAAATTAACCATTTTTAATTATTTATAAATAAATAAGTGGCTTATTAATAATTAATATATTTATTATAAATCTATAAGATATTATAAATCTAATATAGATCATTTAAATTTTATTAATTTATATATAGTTATTAATCTATAAAATTTTATATAAGATCAATAAATTTTATAAATCTATAATAAATTAAAAATATATAAATTATTATATATAAATTAATAAATATTATAGATCTATAATATTTATATATTAATATATATATATATTTATAAGTAAATAGTTTATTTATAAATTAAAGATCATTAAAATTTTATATATTTATAACTGATTATAAATATATAAAATATTATATAAAATTAATAAATATTATAAAATAATAATATATTATATATTTATAAATTAATATATAAGATCTATAATTATTATAGATTAATAACTGTATAATGATTTATATAATATTATATCAAAATTAATATATTTTATTGATTAATAATTAATTATATATTAATAAATTTTATTGGTATATATAAATATAAATATATTATATATATATATATAAATATATAAAAAAAAAAAAAAAATTTAATAGATTATTAAATAAATAATATAAATCTATAAGATTTATATCATATTTATATTAAATTTAATATATATATATTAAATTTATTACTTAATCAAGTATTTATTTAATAATTAAATAAATATCTCATGTACGGGGCTGAGCGAGTTTATGGGAGGGGGGGTAACTTTATTGTGTTAGGATACCCCTATAAATATATATGTTATACATATTTTTGTTTTTAGTAGAATTAGAGACCCTAGTTTGTCTCCATAGGCAAAGTATACGGGGAGGGGTGCCTTTTATATCTTTTGTCTATATAGAGGGTAGTTTACTTTAAGGTGAAATTTAAAAAGTAATTACGTATAAAATTATTTAAATTTTGGTTTTATATGTAATTTGTTAGCGAGGGGGGCAAATTTATTATTTTTTGAGAAAAGGGTCCGAAAGTTTTATTTTGGCTTGAAATTTTAATGAACTTGAAGATTAAATGCAAATTTTAGTGGGATAGGAGAGTAATTTTAGAAAAATTGATTTTAGTGAATATTAAGTCGCAGTAATAAGGATTAAAAATTTAGTAGTTTAAGATTTAGTTAATAGATTTAGCGTTGGCTAAATTTGTGCCAGCAGCCGTGGTTAAACAGGTGACGCAATTAAAGTATTTTTGGAGATAATTAATATTAATTAGAAGAGTTTAAGAATGGGTTTATTAGGTGAAATTAGTAAGTTTATTTTAGAATTTATTTTTATTTTATGAGGTTGAGAGATTTAGGTTATAAACTAGGATTAGATACCCTATTATTCTAAATGTAAAGTTGTATTTCTAGATTAGTAGTAGTTAAGTTCTTGAAAATGAAGAGATTTGGCGGTACTTTAGTCTATTCAGAGGAACTTGTCCTGTAATTGATGATCCACGATTTAATTTACTTATTTTATATTAGTTTGTATATCGCCGTAGGTTGAATGTTTTAAAAGAAGATAAATGTTCAAGAGGCTAATTAGGCAGTAAATCAGGTCAAGATACAGCTTATAGATAAGAAGAGATGAGTTACAATAAAGTTATTTAGACGGATTTTTATTTTTAAAGTATTGAGAAGGCGGATTTGAGGGTAATTTTAATTAATTAATTAAAGTGATTAGAGCTCTAGAGTATGCACATATCGCCCGTCGCTTTCATTCCAAAGTGAAATAAGTCGTAACATAGTAGGCGTACTGGAAAGTGTGCCTAGAAAGGCAAATTAGAGCTTGTTAAAGCATTTTATTTACATTAAAGGGAATATTGGGTGCAATATGATTTGATTTTGGTGCTATTATATATATATATATATATATATATACATGTATATATATATAGTTAATGTTTTAATACAAGAAAGTTAAAGTTTTATTATTTGTGGAGATAAAATTAGATTAATTATAGTTTATAAGTATTGTGAGAGGAGTAGGTTGGAGAAATAAGAAAAGAAGAATTATATTTTTGTACCTTGTGTATCAGGGTTCATTTATTAATATTTATGTAGGATAAATTTCCCGAATTTAAAAGAGCTACTTAACTATATTTTTTATTGTAGAATAAATATTATAAATAGTGAAGTAGAAGTGAAACGTTATTCGATTTTAAATATATCTGGTTTTTTAAGAAATAAATTTAATTTAGTTCTTTTTTAATAAGTTTTTAATTTATTAAAAAGTTATTGGGAAGGATAAATACTTTAAGGGATGAGCTTTGAAGTAGAAAATATATAAATAGATAGGAGTGTTTGGTAAATAAATAGGATTAGAAATTTTCATTTTTAAAAGTTTGTTGTAATTTGTTTATGTATTAGATAAGATTTTTATTTGATTTATAGTTTTTATTAAAATTTAATTAAAAATATTATATAGTTAGTAATAATGATGTAATTAGTATAAGAAGTTTTAAGAATTTAATTAAGTGTTTGAAAGGTTAAATAAAGGAATTCGGCAAATGTATTTTTCACCTGTTTATTAAAAACATGGCTTTTTGAGTTTAATTTAAGGTCTTGCCTGCCCAATGATGAGAGTTAAATGGCCGCGGTATACTGACCGTGCAAAGGTAGCATAATCAATAGTTTTTTAATTGAAAGCTGGAATGAAAGGTTGGATGAGAGAATAACTGTCTCTGTTTAAATTTTATAGAATTTTATTTTTAAGTAAAAAAGCTTAAATGTTTCTGGAAGACGAGAAGACCCTATAGAGTTTTATATTTCTTATTTTTGGAGATTTTTAGAATTAATTGATTTTTAAGGTAAGAAGTATTTAGTTGGGGTGATTGAAAAATTGAAAAAACTTTTTTTGTAGAATTACATTGTTTAATGGATATTTGATCCTTATTTAAAGATTAAAAGATAAAATTACCTTAGGGATAACAGCGTAATCTTTTTTGAGAGTTCTTATCGAAATGAAGGGTTGCGACCTCGATGTTGGATTAAAATAAATTTTTGGTGTAGGGGCTAAAAAAATTGGGTCTGTTCGACCTTTAAAATTTTACATGATCTGAGTTTAAACCGGTGTGAGCCAGGTTGGTTTCTATCTCTAGATAGATAATATACCTTAGTACGAAAGGATTTGGTATTTGATTTATAATTTTATTGATTGAATAATATTATTATTTTGGCAGAATAGTGCATTAGATTTAGAATCTTAGTAAGTAAATATTGATTTTACAGATAATATTGATAGTTAAAGATTGGGTTTTAAGGGCTATTTCTTTGGGAATTTTGGTAGTTTGTGTGTTGATTGCGGTTGCTTTTTTAACTTTAATAGAGCGTAAGGTTTTAGGATATATTCAGTTTCGTAAGGGTCCTAATAAGGTAGGGTTTGTTGGTATTTTACAGCCTTTTAGAGATGCTATTAAGTTATTTAGTAAAGAGCAGACTTATCCTCTTATATCTAATATTAGTTTATATTATTTAGCCCCTCTGATGAATTTATTTTTATCTTTGTTTTTATGATTTTGTATGCCTTTTTGTACTTTTAATTTAAAGTTTGATTTGTCTTTACTATTTTTTTTAAGTGTTTCTAGATTAAGAGTTTATACTATTATATTAGCTGGGTGGTCATCTAATTCTAGATATTCTATGTTAGGTAGAATACGGGCGGTTGCTCAGACTATTTCTTATGAGGTAAGATTGGTTTTGATTTTGTTGAGATTTATTTTTTTAGTTCTGAGGTTTGATATTAAAGATATAGAAAAGTATCAGGAAAATGTTTGATTTTTATTTTTATGTTTTCCTTTATGTTTGATATGATTTGTTTCTAGATTAGCAGAAACTAATCGTACTCCTTTTGATTTTGCCGAGGGGGAGTCGGAGTTAGTGTCTGGCTTTAATGTTGAGTATAGAAGAGGAGGTTTTGCAATGATTTTTTTAGCTGAATATTCTAATATTTTGTTTATGAGTATGATTTGTAGGGTTTTGTTTTTAGGTGGTCTAGGTTCTTTTATATTATTCTTAAAGTTGGGTTTTATGAGATTTTTATGGATTTGGGTTCGTGGGACTTTTCCTCGGTATCGTTATGATAAGTTAATATATTTAATTTGAAAGTCTTATTTACCTGTTGTTTTGAATTATTTAGTGTTGATAGTTGGTATTGGTTTATGTAGATTTGTTATGAATATTAGTTAATTTATTGGACTTATACAAAAATTTTAATTTTTGTGGTTAGGTAGGATATTTATTAGACTTATGATTTATAGGAGAAATATTGTAATTATTCTATCAAAGTTTGTTAAATAAATAGAATGTTTATGAGATTTAGGAAAAAATAGAGATAGGATTTATCTTTATTTAATTTTATTAATAAATTTTAGTACGAAGCTTTAAAGATTATGATAAATTAGAATTTTTAAATTTTGTAAGTGAATTTGTTATGAATATTAGTTAATTTATTGGACTTATACAAAAATTTTAATTTTTGTGTTTAGGTAGGATATTTATTAGACTTATGATTTATAGGAGAAATATTGTAATTATTCTATCAAAGTTTGTTAAATAAATAGAATGTTTATGAGACTTAGGAAAAAATAGAGATAGGATTTATCTTTATTTAATTTTATTAATAAATTTTAGTATGAAGCTTTAAAGATTATGATAAATTAGAATTTTTAAATTTTGTAAGTGAATTTGTTATGAATATTAGTTAATTTATCGGACTTATACAAAAATTTTAATTTTTGTGTTTAGGTAGGATATTTATTAGACTTATGATTTATAGGAGAAATATTGTAATTATTCTATCAAAGTTTGTTAAATAAATAGAATGTTTATGAGACTTAGGAAAAAATAGAGATAGGATTTATCTTTATTTAATTTTATTAATAAATTTTAGTACGAAGCTTTAAAGATTATGATAAATTAGAATTTTTAAATTTTGTAAGTGAATTTGTTATGAATATTAGTTAATTTATCGGACTTATACAAAAATTTTAATTTTTGTGTTTAGGTAGGATATTTATTAGACTTATGATTTATAGGAGAAATATTGTAATTATTCTATCAAAGTTTGTTAAATAAATAGAATGTTTATGAGATTTAGGAAAAAATAGAGATAGGATTTATCTTTATTTAATTTTATTAATAAATTTTAGTACGAAGCTTTAAAGATTATGATAAATTAGAATTTTTAAATTTTGTAAGTGAATTTGTTATGAATATTAGTTAATTTATCGGACTTATACAAAAATTTTAATTTTTGTGTTTAGGTAGGATATTTATTAGACTTATGATTTATAGGAGAAATATTGTAATTATTCTATCAAAGTTTGTTAAATAAATAGAATGTTTATGAGATTTAGGAAAAATAGAGATAGGATTTATCTTTATTTAATTTTATTAATAAATTTTAGTATAAAACTAATAGAAAGTTTTATTTCTTTTTTATATTTTCAAAATATATACTTATACAAGTTCATTAGTTATTTATTGAATAATAAATGATCTCATGAATATATTAATCTTGGTCTTAATATAAAATAGGCGAAGTATAATATAGTAAGAATTTGGCCTGTAAAAATGTATGGGCTTTCTACAGGACGAGCGCCAATTCATGTAAGTAAAAGAAAAATACTAAGGAAAGACCAGAATAAGAATTTATTTAAAGGATAAAATTGATGTCTGGAAAATTTTCTGTTGTAGGATATTGGTAATAAATAAAGAATTCTAATTGATATAATTAGGGATATTACTCCGCCTAATTTATTGGGGATAGACCGTAGGATGGCGTAGGCAAATAAGAAGTATCATTCTGGTTGAATATGTACTGGAGTTACTAATGGATTGGCTGGGGTGAAGTTGTCGGGGTCTGACAGGATATAAGGATTGGTCAGGCATAGGATAAATAATAAGAAAGTTATTGTGATTATACCGACTAAGTCTTTAAGACTAAAATATGGGTGGAATGGGATTTTATCGATATTTCTGTTTGTGCCTAATGGATTAGTTGATCCTGTTTGATGGAGGAAGAATAGGTGAATGATTACTAGTGCTGATAGAATAAAGGGTAATATAAAATGAAAGGTGAAAAATCGGGTTAGTGTTGCGTTATCTACTGCGAACCCTCCTCAAATTCATTGTACGATTGTGGAGCCTAAATAGGGAATAGCTGATACTAGGTTAGTAATTACTGTTGCACCTCAGAAAGATATTTGTCCTCAGGGAAGGACATATCCTAGGAATGCAGTGGCTATTGTTAAGAAGAAAATAGTAGTTCCAATTATTCAGGTTTCTTTTAATTTAAAGGAGGAGTAATAGATCCCTCGTCCGATGTGTATATAAAGACAAATAAAGAATATAGATGCTCCATTGGCATGGGTAATTCGGATCAATCATCCGTAGTTTACATCACGGCAGATATGAGCTACTCTGTTGAAAGCGAGTTCTACATTAGGACAATAGTGTATTGCTAGCAGAATTCCTGTAATTAGCTGAATTAAGAGACAAAGACCTAGTAATCTACCAAAATTTCATATTGATGAGATATTGGATGGTGTTGGTAGATTAATTAGTGAGTTAATGAAGATTTTAATGATTGGATTGTTTTTAATTAGTTTTATCATTAGAATTTTTGTCGAAGAGGTCCTTGTTTGGGATCGGTTAGTTTTACTACTGCAATTAGAGTATATAGAAGGTAGAATATTAGTGTGATTATAAATAGTATATTAGGATAATTTATATAATTTATGAGAGGTAGGTTTTGCTGGATATGGGGAAGTTTCCTAGAATAATCTAATAGTTTTGTTAGTTTTATTGAAAAAGTTGGATCTATTAAATAATTAATAATAAATGATAAGGCTGGTATTAATATGATGGGTGGTATTAAATGTTTATTGAATTTAAATTTTTCATTTCTTGCAATTCTAGTCATATAAGTAAATAAGACTAGTATTCCTCCAATTATTACGATAAATAATATATAGGAAAATCAAAAGTTTGAATAAAAAAGTCCAGTTAATAGGCTGATAATGATTGTTTGGGTTAGAAGAATTGCGCCTAAGGATATAGGGTGTTTGAATGAAATAAATAAAAGATTATTTAAACAGTTTATGACAAGTAAATTTATTATTATTTCAGAAAATAGTTTATATAAAATATTAATTTTGGAGATTAATGAGAGGGTTAAACCCTTTTTCTGATGTTTTAAAAGATATATAGTATCTTATTATTGATTTACAAGACCAATATTTTATATTAAATTATTAAAACATGAAATGTTTATTTTTGAAATATTAACTATTATATTTATATGTGGGTTATTTGTGTTTTCATTAAAACGTAAGCATATACTTTTAATATTGATAGGTTTGGAATATGCAGCCATTTCGTTGTTTATAATATTATTTGTTTACTTAAGAAGAGTAAATGATTATTATTTTAGGTTAGTTTATTTAACTATAGTGGTGTGTGAGGGGGGTTTGGGACTTTCTATTTTAGTAATAATAATTCGTAATCATGGGAATGATTATATTTTAACTTTTTCTAGTTTATGATAAAGTTTACTTTGTTAATATTATTTATAATAATTTGTAGGGGGGTGTTTAATTATTGGTTAGTCCCATGGATTTTGATATTATCTAGGTTTATGTTTATATTAAGTGTATCAATGGATGGGGGATTTATTGGTATTTCTTATTTTTTAGGTGTAGACTTAGTTTCAGGAAGTATGATTTTACTTAGATTTTGAATTTGTATATTAATATTTGTTGCTAGAGAGAGTCTTTATAGTGGTAATAATTTTACTAGTATATATAAGTATTTGGTTATTTCTTTATTGATAAGATTATTTTTAACCTTTAGTGTTATGAATATATTTGTATTTTATTTGTTTTTTGAAATTAGTTTGATTCCTACTTTTATATTAATTATGGGTTGAGGGTATCAGCCTGAACGTGTTTCGGCAGGTAGCTATTTATTATTTTATACTCTTTTTATATCTTTGCCTATATTTATAGGATTGATTTATATATATGTATATATTGGTAGGCTTGATTTTTATTTTCTTCAAATTTTAGGTAATGTTTTTTTATTTATTTGTATTAATATGGTTTTTTTTGTTAAAATTCCAATATATATATTTCATTTATGATTACCTAAAGCTCATGTAGAGGCTCCTATTTCTGGGTCTATGATTTTAGCTGGGGTAATATTGAAATTAGGTGGTTATGGGTTAATACGGTTACTTAAATTATTTATATATATTAATAAATATACTAGTGTATTTATTATTGCTGTATCTTTAGTAGGGGGAGTAATGGTTTCTTTAATTTGTTTACGTCAAAGAGACATAAAGTCTTTAATTGCGTATTCTTCTGTAGTTCATATAGGAATAGTATTAGGGGGGTTAATAGTGGCTAATTTATTAGGAATATGGGGAAGTCTTATTTTAATATTAGGCCATGGTCTTTGCTCATCAGGTTTATTTTGTTTAGCAAATATTTCTTATGAGCGTATAGGGTCTCGTAGAATATATTTAAATAAAGGTATGATGAATTTAATTCCTAGATTAACATTGTGGTGGTTTATATTTAGGGTGGGCAATATAGCTGCCCCCCCTTCTTTAAATTTAATGGGGGAGATTTTTTTGATTAATAGGTTGGTTGTTTATAGAAAGTTTCTTATATTATTATTAATGTTAGTTTCTTTTTTTAGTGCGGCTTATTCTTTGTATTTGTATTCTTATACTCAGCATGGGATGTTTTATTCTGGGATTTGCTCTTTTTATACAGTAAATATCCGTGAATTTTTATTGTTATTGATACATTTGATTCCATTAAATATATTGATTATAAAAAGAGAGATGTTTAGATTGTGAATTTATTTGAATAGTTTAATAAAAATGCTAATTTGTGGAATTAGGGATATACTGTGAGTATTTCAAATAATTATGCTATCTTTTTGTAAAACTTATTTTTTATTGTTTTTATGATTTTCTGTTAATTTATTTATTATAGGTTTATTGTTGTTAAGATTTGATTTAGTAGTTATTATAGAATTTGATTTATTAAGATTTAATGGGGTTTCTTTTATTTATTTAATTTTAATTGATTGAATATCAGTTTTATTTATAAGTTTTGTTTTATTTATTTCTGCTGTTGTGATTAATTATAGTGAGGAGTATATAGCAAGTGATAAAGATAAGAAGCGGTTTATTTGATTGGTTGTTTTATTTGTGGTTTCTATGATATTGATAATTCTTAGGCCTAATTTAGTTTCAATTTTATTGGGATGGGATGGTTTAGGCTTAGTATCTTATATTTTGGTGGTGTACTATCAAAATAATAAGTCTTATAATGCGGGTATATTGACAGTATTGTCTAATCGAATTGGGGATGTGGCACTATTAATATCTATTGCTTGTTTATTTAGATATGGGAGATGGAATTTTTTTAGCTTAGAGTTTTATAAGCTTGATTCTTATATTTTAATTGTATCTTTTTTTGTTTTAATGGCAGCTTTAACAAAAAGAGCTCAAATTCCTTTTTCTTCTTGGCTTCCTGCGGCTATAGCTGCTCCTACACCGGTTTCTTCTTTGGTTCATTCTTCTACTTTAGTAACTGCTGGGGTTTATTTGATAATTCGATTTTGAGATAATTTTTCTCCTGAGTTGGCTAATGTTTTATTAGTAATTTCTTTATTGACTATGTTTATAGCCGGGTTAGGGGCAAATTTTGAATTTGATTTGAAAAAGATTATTGCGCTATCAACTTTAAGTCAGTTAGGGTTTATAATAGTAATTTTAGCTTTAGGGGATAAGGAGTTGGCATTTTTTCATCTTTTGATACATGCTTTATTTAAGGCTTTATTATTTATGTGCGCTGGTAATATCATTCATAGGTTAAGTAATCATCAGGATATTCGATATATAGGGGGTTTAGTTAAGACAATACCGTTAACGTGTGTGTATTTTAATATTTGTAATATAGCATTGTGTGGGTTGCCTTTTTTATCTGGGTTTTATTCTAAGGATTTTGTTGTGGAAAGAATGACTATAAGTGTATTTAACATTATAGTTTATTTTATTACATATTTGTCTATTGGATTAACAGCGAGTTACAGGTTTCGATTGGTTTATTACAGAGTAATTGGTGGGTTTAGTTTTATTAGGTTAAATAGGTTTAGTGAGAATAAGATTATGTTACGTAGAATGGGTATATTAATTATATTAGTAATTATTAAGGGGAGAAGATTTATGTGATTAATATTTCCTTCTCCTGAATTTGTTTTATTACCTAAATTTATAAAAATTTTAGTTTTAATAGTAGTATTTTTAGGTGGTTGGATTGGGTTTATAGTAGCTAAGTTTAGTATTAATCATAGGAGATATTCTTTAAAATTTTATAATTCAAGACTGTTTAGGGCTAGGATATGAAATTTACCGGCGTTAACAGTTAACAGGTTAAACTGAGGGGTACTTAAGTTAGGGGACAAATATAAGAAATTGATAGATCAAGGGTGGTTAGAACACTATGGTAGTCAAAATATTTTTAAGAATTTAATTAATTGAACAAAGTTTATTCAATTATTTTCAAAGAATTATTTAAAGGTGTATTTTTTACTTATTTTACTTTGAATTATATATATATTATTAATGTATTTAAATAGCTTATTAAAGAGCATAGTATTGAAAGTACTAAGGAAATATTATTTATTTTTAAATAAATTTATAAGAATGGGTAAGTTTCTATTTTTACAATGAAAAAGTAATGTTTTATTTAAACTATATAAATAGAGTTAAAAACAGAGTTACACTGCTTAAAATTTAAGTTAGAAGCTTAATTTTGAGATTACTTAACTCTTTAATTGGAGAAATAGTCTCAATTTTATCATTAACAGTGATTTACCTCTATTTTGGTTTCAATTAAAGATTAAGGATCTTTTTTGATCAAAATTTTAGGTCGAAACTAAATACAATAAATTGTTTCTTAATCTAAGATAAATTGGATTTACCAATAGTTTTTAATTGCAAATTAAACGTTATTTTTAACTATTATCCTAGGAAACTCATGATAAAGCTCCTTGGTGTCATTCGTGGTAGAGGCCAATTAAAAGAATATAAATGAAAATAATGGTAAATAGAGCGAGGTTAAGGATGTTGGAAATTTTAAGGGCTAAGATAATAGGTAATAAAAGGGCTAATTCAATATCAAAAATTAAGAAAATAATTGCAATTAAAAAAAAATGAAGGGAGAATGGTAAGCGAGGGGGGGTTAAAGGATCGAACCCACATTCGTATGGGCTTGCTTTTTCTCGATCTGAAAATCTTTTTTTTGAAATTAAATTTAAAATGATTAATAATAAAAAAAGAATTGATAAAATAATTATAGTTAGAGAGATTAGTAGGATTACTTATACTAAGTATATAGATTTTTTGATTGGAAGTCAAATATAATGGTTATATTATATAAGTAAGATAGATTATCTACCTCATCAGTAGATAGAGATATAGAGTAGTAATCAGACTACATCAACAAAATGTCAGTATCAAGCAGCGGCTTCAAATCCAAAATGGTGGGTTTGAGAGAAATGATTATGAAATAATCGAATTAGGCAGATTAGTAGAAAGGTAGAACCAACTAATACATGTATGCCGTGAAGGCCAGTAGTTATAAAAAATGTAGATCCATAGATTCTGTCGGAGATAGAAAATGGGGCTTGGATATATTCGTATCCTTGAAGGATTGAAAAATAGATACCAAGAAATACTGTAATAAATAATCTTTGAAAGGATTGTTTGAAATTATTTTCTATTAAAGCATGATGAGCTCATGTGATAGTTAATCCTGAGGATAGAAGAATTAAAGTGTTTAATAAAGGGATTTCTATGGGAGAAAAGGGGATAATGCCTTTTGGTGGTCAAATTATTCCTAGTTCAATGTTAGGGGAAAGTCTTGAATGGAAGAATGCTCAGAAGAAGGCAGCAAAGAAGAAAACTTCTGAAGTGATAAATAGAATTATTCCTCATTGAAGGCCAGAAGTTACTTTTATGGTGTGTAGTCCTTGAAAAGTTCTTTCTCGGATGATATCTCGTCATCATTGAAATATAACTAAGCTGTTAATTAATAGGCCTAAAAGTAAAAGGTTATAATTGTGTAAATGAAATCATTTAATAAAGCCTATTATTGTGGTAAAGACTCCTAAAGATCCTAAGATAGGTCAAGGACTATGGTCAACTATATGAAAGGGGTGATTTTTTTTATTGTTTAACATTTTATGTTTCTCTAGAGTATAGAGCTATTAGTACTGAAAAAACATAAGCTTGGATGATAGAAACTGCCGATTCTAATATAAGTAATAGAATTTGAATAAGGATTAAGACTCTTAGGACAGATATAGGGGCTATTGATCTTGTTGAGCTTAATAAAGTGATAAGAAGATGGCCTGCAATTATATTTGCAGTAAGCCGAATTGCTAAGGTTCCGGGGCGAATGATGGTTCTGATTGTTTCAATAATTACTAAGAAAGGTAAAAGTGGTGAAGGTGCTCCTTGAGGAACTAAATGTGCTAGTATGTGGATGGTATTAAATGTTCATCTATAGATAATGAAGGTTAGTCATAAAGGAAGACTTAATCTTAAGGTTAAAGTTAGGTGCCTAGTTCTAGTAAAAATATAAGGGAATAATCCTAGGAAGTTATTGAATAGAATTAATCTAAATAAAGAAATTAATAGGATAGTTCTTCCTTTAGCGGAGGGGTTTACTAGAATTTTGAATTCCTTATGGAGTAATCTGATAATATTAATTCAAAGAGTATTAATTCGTGAAGGGATTAGTCAGTATATAGGGGGGATAAGGATAATGCCTAGAAGAGACCTTAATCAGTTAAGAGAAAAGTTAGAAGATGTTGTTGGATCAAAGGATGAGAATAGGTTTCTTATCATTTTCAATTCACTTGGTTGGTTGAGGGTTTAAGAGTTAATAGTTTTGGTTTATATAGAAATGAATAATATACTAAGATATTAAATCTTAAAAATATAATGATAAATATGATTATTAGTAATACTCAATTAAGGGGGGCTATTTGTGGGATTAAAAATTATCATAAATGATGATTTCAGGCTGACAATCTGATGTTATATTTTAACTAAATTTTTCATTAGAAGTAGGCGCTAGGCTACTTTAAATTGGTTTAAGAGACCATTACTTGCAATCAGTCATCTAATGATAGTAATTATACAGAATTAATTCAGTTTAAGAATGAGTTAGTAGAAATTCTTTCAATAACAATTGGTATGAAGCTGTGATTAGCCCCACAAATTTCTGAGCATTGACCAAAAAATAAACCTGGTCGATTGATTAAAAATTTAATTTGATTTAGGCGTCCTGGTGTAGCATCAATTTTAACTCCTAAGGATGGAATAGTTCATGAGTGAATAACATCTAAAGATGTAACTAATAATCGTACTTGTGTTTCAAATGGGATAATGAGTCGATTATCAACATCTAAGAGGCGGAAGTTGAAGGGGTTTAGGCTGTCTGATGGGACTATATAAGAGTCGAATTCAATATTTTTGTAGTCTGAGTATTCATATGATCAGTATCATTGGTGCCCGATAGTTTTAATAGAGATTGCAGGGTTATTAACTTCATCGAGGATGTATAGTAATCGTAAAGAAGGGAGTGCAATTAAGATTAAGATAATGGCAGGTAAAATTGTTCAAATTAGCTCAATTGTTTGACCCTCAAGAAGAAATCGGTGGGTGAATTTGTTAAAAAAAAGATTAATAAGAATTTGTCTTACTAAAATAGTAATAATTACAAGAATAAGTAAAACATGATCATGAAATATCATTAATTGTTCTATAAGTGGGGAAGCCCTATCTTGAAGCATGATTGTTTGTCATGTTGTGATTTTTAAAAAAAGTTTAAACTTTATATTTGGGGTTTAAGTCCAATGCACTATTCTGCCATTTTAAAAGTTTGTAATTGCTGGAAGTTCTAGGTAATTATGGTCAGCTGGGGGGTATCATTGAAGTCATTCGATAGAAGTGGATAGATTAATATTTGATAGATTTATTCGTTTTACGGAAAATGCTTCTCAAATAATGAAGATAAAGTATAAAATACTTGATAATGAAATTAATCTTCCGATTGACGAGATAGTATTTCATAAAGTGAAAGCGTCTGGGTAGTCAGAGTATCGGCGAGGTATACCACTAAGTCCTAGGAAATGTTGTGGAAAGAAAGTAAGATTAACTCCTAAAAATATAATAAAAAATTGAGTTTTAAGGAATTTTTGGTTTAATGTTAATCCTGTAAAAAGAGGGAATCATTGAATAAATCCGGCAATAATGGCGAACACAGCTCCTATAGATAGGACATAGTGAAAATGAGCTACTACATAATAGGTATCATGGAGAATAATATCAATAGATGAATTGGCTAGTACAACACCTGTTAGGCCTCCTATAGTGAATAGGAAAATAAAGCCTAGGCTTCAAAGGGAAGCTGATGTATACTGGATTTGAGTGCCATGGTAGGTTGCTAGTCAACTAAAAATTTTAATTCCAGTAGGAATAGCGATAATTATTGTAGCTGATGTGAAGTAAGCTCGAGTATCTACGTCTATTCCTACTGTAAATATATGGTGGGCTCATACTACGAATCCTAATAAACCAATGGCTATTATTGCATAGATTATTCCCAATACTCCAAAGGTTTCTTTTTTTCCTCTTTCTTGAGAAATAATATGAGAGATTATTCCAAATCCTGGAAGGATTAGAATATACACTTCAGGGTGGCCAAAGAATCAAAAAAGATGTTGGTATAAAATAGGGTCCCCTCCGCCCGCTGGGTCAAAGAATGTGGTGTTGATATTTCGGTCTGTTAAAAGTATTGTGATTGCTCCTGCTAGTACCGGTAGAGATAATAATAGTAAAATGGCGGTGATTGTAACTGCTCATACAAAAAGTGAAAGGCGTCTAGAGAGTATTCCTGAGGGCCGTATATTAATGACTGTTGAGATAAAGTTAATGGCTCCTAAAATTGAAGAAATTCCAGCTATATGAAGACTAAAAATAGCCAAGTCAACAGAGGGACCTCTATGGGCGATATTGGAAGCTAATGGTGGGTAGACGGTTCATCCAGTGCCAGCTCCTTTTTCTACTAATCTTCTTATTAAAAGGAGAGTTAAAGAGGGGGGTAAAAGCCAAAATCTTATATTATTTAATCGTGGGAAAGCCATGTCAGGGGCTCCTAGTATTAAGGGTACAAGTCAGTTTCCAAACCCACCAATTATGATTGGCATTACTATGAAAAAAATTATAATAAAGGCGTGAGCTGTTACAATTACATTGTAGATTTGATCATTACCAATAAGAGAGCCAGGTCTGCCTAGTTCTGTACGGATAAGTATACTAAGAGAAGTGCCTACTATTCCTGCTCAGGAACCAAAAATAAAGTATAGAGTTCCAATATCTTTATGATTTGTAGATTGTAATCATTTATTCGGTAAAATGGCTGAGTATAGGCGATAAATTGTAAATTTATTTACGGAATAATTTTCTTTTACCGACTATATAGTTTACATAAAACATTAAATTGCAAGTTTAATAAAATATTTTTATATTGTAGTCTAAGAATTAGGTATTAGAACCTAATTTTGACTTTGAAGGTCAATGGTTTTTTTAACCTAAATTCTTATATAATTCCGTAAAATGTTGGATAGGTTAATAGTCCTATTAATATAAGAATATTAATAAGTATGGGTGAATATGTTGATGAGGTTAATTTAAAAGTAATAGGTTCATTGATTTTAAATGAAAATGTTGAAAAGGTGAGGCGTAAGTAGTAATAAAGTGTAATAAGAGTGCTGATAATTAAAATAAGACTTATGAAGTAGAAGTAGTGTGTTGTTAAAATTATAATTGTTAATCACTTAGGTAAGAATCCTATAAAAGGGGGCAATCCACCTATAGATAGAAAATTGAAAAAGAAAATAGTTTTTATTAATTTGTTTGACCTAAAAATAGAAGAAAGTTGATTTATATGAGTTATTTTTATTTTATTGAAAATAAAAATGAGATTGTATATGATTATAAAATAGATGAGAAAGTAGAATAGCCAAGTTAGTGAAGATAAAATGATTGTTGCTAATATTCAACTTGTATGATTAATGGAGGAGTAGGCAATGATTTTTCGTAAATTGGTTTGATTTAGTCCTTGGATACCTCTGATTAATGATGAGCAAATAATGGAAATTGTAATTAAATTAAGAGTATGTATATTTAGAGATAGCATAATTATAGGGGCAATTTTTGCCAAGTTGATATAATTAAGATATTTGATCATCTAAGTCCTTGGATTACTTCAGGGT